>BQKN01031347.1:0-15095 GCA_022839385.1 Asparagus kiusianus
GTTCCTGCTTCTATATTCTCTCTATGGAGAAAATTACAGCTGAAATGATTGCAAGTAAAGAGAGTAGGTTTTGTCTTTCTCTATTCTAATCAATGGCTTTCTTTGACGTTGTCGCAAGAGATTTTGTTATTTTGTAACTAGGCGAGAATATGACTGGTTAATACTAATTAGATAGATATCATGAATTGTGATTTTAATAAATTGTGGCAAAGGAAATAGAAAATAAGAAAAATAACTCGCGAAAGAGAGAGAGTAAAGAGATAATTGAATTTGAGAATATGTCACGCTATTTAAATTTTGAAAATATGTCTCACATTAAAAGAAAAGTTGAAGATAAAGTGATTTTATTCCTGTCAAAAGCCTCAAGAAGGGACACTCGCAGATTTATTTATTTATTTATTTATTTATTTTCCTTTTTTTATTTAAGAAGGATTTTTTGACCCCCTCTTGCAGGTTTGATTAAAATAGCCAGAACTAGATCCAACCCGAGCTCTCAAATTATACAACCCATTCAGTGAAATCTCCATTCGTATGAGTTGTTAACGACACATGCATCAGGCCCAATATTTTAGAACGGCGGAGCGCCATAGTAATGAATAGATCTTGGGCCAAGTATTATTCGTATTAGATTTTATGTCGTAAAGGCTTGAGAGGTGACCAGTCCACTGCACATGTTGGGCTCCAGAACGTCTTCGTGGGGAAAAACAACTTTCGAAGTTAAATTTATCTAGATCAAGGGTATGTTTGGTTCAATAGAAGGTAGGAATATGATTAGGAATCCTATTTTATTTATGGATTCCAACCTAATCCATAAAATTTTTATAGACAAGTTTTAGTTTTATGGAATCCCCTTTTTTTGCATTCTATGTTTGTTTCACCCAAAGGATTAGGAATCTCACTTTTATAGAATTGGTCCAATTCCTAATACCATGTTTGGTTCAGAAAAGAATTTTTTTAGGATCAACGCTGTAGCAACGACTAGCTCACTGCTCTTTAAAAAATCACTGTAGCAACGAAATGATCCACCAACTTCAGAATTCAAATTAAAAACACTGTAGCAACAGCTATTTCCACATAACTTCAAAATTCAGAGATAAAATACTGTAGCAACGGCTAGTTCAGGGTCATGGTGGCTATAAATTCAACTTGAGGCCTCAAATTAATCCATGCATTCTCATTTTTCAGCAATTTTAAAATTCCCATTGTCTTCAATTTAGATCCCAGACATCAATATGATATCAGAAGAGTGCTACCAGAATTATGAAGTTTATTGCGACTACAATCTCCGAACACCGATGAAAGTGTGCAAGAATGGTAAATATAAGGGAAGGTGTTATTAGGGGTGTGCAAAATTCCCAAATAAAGAATGTAATTTTTTCGAATGGGCTGATGAAATAGAGACTCAAGCAACCAAGGAAGCCAATATGTCAAAGAAAATAGGTACGGAGAGAAATATATTTTGCAATCAAAGAGGCTGAAGAAAGAATTGAGACTTGTCGAAAATCTACTACTAGCTTGGAAAATTTTTGTAATTTTATTAGCAATTTTTTGTGATATTTTAATTATTACAAACTTCATATCATGTACATGTACTTGCAAAAACTATTGAGGATGTATTGAAAACTGTTTTTTGAATTGGGTATAAATTCTAATTGATATTGTATGGCTCAGTTATAGATCAATTTGTCATAATTGATTGTTCCACCTATAACTTACATGTTTATTACAGATTGCATTATAAGGATGAATTGCCTTGTCTAGACATTATCAATTCAATGTAGGCTGCAATCTCATCCCTTTTTGCCTCATCTGGATATAATAAACAATGTAAGTTAGATTACATTCTCAGTAAACGCTGAACATCATCATTGCCAAATATCATGTGCAAAGAAAACAGCAACAAACCCCAGCAGCAAGGAGCTACACAAGCTCAAAAACAAAACAGCAGCAAACCCAGCAGCAAGGAGCTACACAAGCCACAACGACAGCAAACCTCATTCACAGGAGCTACACAAGCTCAAAACAAAACAGCAACAAACCCAGCAAACCCAGCAGCAAGGAGGTAAACAAGCCACGACAAAAACAGCAACAAACCCAATTCACAGGAATAACACAAGCTCAGAACAAAATAGCAACAAACCCAGCAGGAAGGAGATACACAAGCTCAGAACTAAACAGCAGCAAACCCAGCAGTAAGGAGCTACACAAGCTCCAAATAAAACAGCAGAAAACCCAACCCACAGGAGCTACACAAGCTCAGAACGAAACGGCAACAACCCCAATTCATAGGAGCTACACAAGCTCAGAACAAAACAGCAACAAACCCCAGCAGCAAGAGCTGCACAAGCTCCAAATAACAACCACATAACACACAGAGCAAGGAGCTACACAAGCTCACAACAAAACAGCAACAAAGCCCCAAAGCAAGGAGCTACACAAGCTCAAAAACAAAACAACAACAAACTCAGTGGCAACCCAAGCTTTAGCAAAAACAGCAACAAATCCAAATGGCAACGAGCTACACAAGCTCCAAAAAAACAGCAGAAAACCCAATCCACAGGAGCTACACAAGCTCAAAACAAAACAACAACAACCCCAATTCATCGGAGCTACACAAGCTCAGAACAAAATAGCAGAAAACCCAACCCACAAGAGCTACACAAGCCCCAAAGAATAGCCACATAACCTACAGAGCAAGGAGATACACAAGCTCAAAACAAAACAACAAGAAACCCCAGCAGCAAGGAGCTACACAAGCTCAAAAACAAAACAGCAACAAACCCAGCGGCAACAAAGCAACCCAAGCTCCAGCAGCAAGAGCAACAAACCCAAATGGCAAAGAGCTACACAATCAACAGAATGTAAAAGGCGACATCAGTAAACCCAAGCAACAAACCCATTTACCTGATATCAAAAGCAAAGGCAAAATTTAAAGAACTCATTGATCATTCCACGACCATACTTACCTGCATCAAAATATAAAATATACCAATTCATCAATCCCACAACGACATAGATGTTCTTCATAATAAAAATATATATTGCAGCACCAATCCCACAACGTCTGAAGTGAGCCTCTCTACATTATATTTTTCTGATATTTTCTTGCTTTGTACAAGTTGATATTCTCTTGTGCTTAGCACGCATTCTCAAAATACATAATACCAAAGTGACCACGGTGCAGACAGCTGTATTAGCACGCATCCTCTTCAATTCTTCCTCATCTTCCATAGCCATCTACATCCGTTTTAAAATTAGCAGACATTTACAACTGATCTTGTCTACTTATTTCAGTTGAAAGTTAATTAGATAACTGATACAAATATTTATTCGCAAGAAATATAATTATATTGAATTTTATTTTAACTAGTGTTGCATTTGATTTCACACAATTATCAATAACAACACATTCTACTACCCAGTTCCTTTCATGTAATGAATTTAACCCCATTCTTTGGTAAACATAACCCTATTATTTTTTAAGCACTCACATTCTTTTGTGATAAACACAATTATCAAGAACAACACAAGCTACACAAATATCATGCATTCTATTTCACACAACTAACTGAATTTTAGTAAACATAACCCTATACTTTGTTAAAAGTCCTAAATAATAAATTATCACACAACTAACTATAATTTGGTAAACATAACTAAAACTTCAACCACTAACTAAAATTTATTAATCATAACTAACATTTATCACACAACTAACTAAGTAGAACAATATCGATGCGAACAATTACATTATATTTCACACAACAAATTGAAATTTAGTAAACATAACCCTATTCTTTGTTAAAATTCCCAAATAATGAATTATCACAAACAAAAAGAGGGGGAAAATCGTATACCTTAAGCTGCAGAGGGGGAAAAATGACGAGGTCCAAGCAACAAACCCAAGAAACCCACCAAAGTCGGGATCAACACCGGAGCCAACAAACCCACCCTAACTAACACCAGTTCGAGAAGGGATCACCAACAACCAAAGCCAAGGAACCCACCAACAAGAAGTTGGAAAACAAATCAACAAAATCACGACTCAACCAGAGGCGGGATCAGATTTAGAGGGAGAAGCCAATCAGTCTAGAGCTAGGGTTTCGAGTTCCAGACACGACCACGCACAAGCCATGACGAGCGGCGGGAGAAGAGGCGCGAAGAAGAGAGCGCTGTGGCGGGAGAAGAACAGCGGGGAAACCACAGAGCAAGATCTAGGGTTTGTAGATTAGGAATCAGAATAATAAAGAGGAGAGGTGTCAGAAATCACGCCCAATTCCTCTCCTTAAGAACGGATTTGGGATTCCTAAAATATCAACTGTTTGAGCCACTTTATAGAAACCCAATTCAATAAAAAAATTTTGAACCAAACCCAGGATTAGGATTCAGTTGGAATCCATTAATTACGAAAAAAACACTGTCAGGTACAAATAGCATTCCTATTCCATAAAATTGGTGAAACAAACAGGCCCAAAGTCTATAAAACAACTTTCGAAGTTAAATTTATCAGAAATGTCTTCGTGGGGAAAAACATCTTTACTGTGTCGGTTTACATTAGTGGGATTCTACTCGGAGGAGATCTACGAAATCAAGTAGTTATTCGGATGTTGATTGTTGGAGACCTTGTGTACCTTGTGCTGCACATGGCTAGTTCCGCCGCTACTGGACTACTATTTGCAGTGGGGAATGATTACAAGCTCTGCGTTGAGACATGTTGCAATGATTTTGGGTTATCAACAGTCATTATGGCCGGCATAACCTCGCTCTAATTCTATATCCCCATCATTCAAAACCTCAAGTTTTTATTAGCTAAATTAGGTTAGGAATCTGTTTAATTTCCGATGTTGAATTTCGGTGACTAGCGTAGTAAACACGGATCAGATGTGCTGTTGCTGCTGGTGATCATTAACGGACTTGTTTTAGTTGCTTTCTAGCCTTCGATCAACTGATGTAACTTGCTTGCTGTTCAATGTGAAACTCTGTTTGCTTATTATTCCAAGTTTCCAATGTATATTTTGTACAAAATAGGATATTTTCAAAATTTAAATAGCGTGACATATTCTCAAATTCAATTATCTCTTTACTCTCTCTCTTTCACGAGTTATTTTTCTTATTTTCTATTTCCTTTGCCACAATTTATTAAAATCACAATTCATGATAACTGTCTAATTAGTATTAACCTGTCATATTCTTGCCTAGTTACAAGATAACAAAATCTCTTGCGACAACGTTGAAGAAAGCCATTGATTGGAATAGAGAAAGACAAAGCCTATTCTCTTTACTTGCAATCATTTCAGCTGTAATTTTCTCTATAGAGAGAATATATTAGTAGGAACCACACATTTCACTGAATTATCTTTACCCAAATATCTCAAAAACACGTATATAAGAACAATGCTCATATTTCCTCTCGGGCTGTCTCTCAAATGTATGGTCCTCTTTGAGCACTTAAGATTATGTAGATCACCCCCCAGGGACCATTTCTTGATGGTGTGGTCCTGACCATTTCTCTTTGTTATTATTCCAAGTTTCTAATGTATATTCCGAGTAAAAATTTGATCGTTTCATTTAAGGAGTTTTTGGTAAGGAGTTGGTCTAGCTGAGTTAGGCTTAACACTAGAATTTAGGGTGATTGACAAAAGTGATTGTTTTGATTTTTTTAGTTAGTTTTTTTCTTTTTCTTTTATCCTTTTCTTTCTTCAAAAAAAAAAAAACTTTTGGTGTATGCAAACGTGGGTTATGGATAATAGCAATCGCTTAATTCGTGTTGAACCAACTGTAGAAATGGCTAATCCACCTGTTCTCTAAGATATATGCTATCCTACTAGGAATGCAATCCCTTCTTACATTAGACTCCCCGAAGTAAATGGACCTAATTTTGAGCTTAGACCGCATTACATAAACATGCTTTCAAACTGTATAGGAAATGGAATTGAAGATGCTTATGTAGAGCCCCGTAAATTTTTATATGAATATATGTGAATTATTAGTAAATAAATAATTCTTTTATGATAAATAGCTTGAGGTCATTTATGTACATGATAACAAGTTATTTGAGATGATATGAGAGTATGGGTGTAGAGTTTTGTGTGTTGGATTTTGTAAAGTAGCAAAACATGCACAAAACTAAAATTTTCCAGATCAGTCAACACATCAGTCGACTGACGGTATCGGTCGACACATCAGTCGACTGATACGTTGATTTCCAGTTTTTAGGTTTCGGGTCTGTTCTGTTTTGGTTCGGGTTTGGGTCGGGTATAACTGTTCGTATATATCCCCTCTCACCCGAAATCCCCCCTCTCATCTTCAGATCTGAGAAAACCCTAGCCGCTCTCTCCTATCTCAAAATCCCTAGTTTTGTTCTTGGTGATTTGGGGAAGAACTTGGAGGATTTTCGTCGAGATCTGAACGTCGCAGCGAAGGGGAACCATTCTCTCTCAGATCCAGGAGTTCCTCATCACCCCAGAGGCGAGTAACATCTCGCCCAACCTTGCCTTATGTTTCTAAACGTTTTCAAAGAGTTTTTATGAGTTTTGATGAGCCAAAAATGTAATTTTAAAGAATTGATTTTTATAGCATATAGTGAGAAGAGATGTGATTTCAGAATGTTCAAAACCACCAACGTTTATTTGAATCGAAGATCTAGATCTGAAATGTTTTTACAAGAGATTTAACATGAGCTTTGTTTTAAAATGTTTTAAAACATAAATACACATGTTTAGGGTTTTGTTTATGTATTTATACATGAAATATTTCGTTTCAGTTTAGTTCAGACATGTTAATATCAGTATTTTCATGCTTGGGATTGATGGGGATGAGTTTAGATTAAAGTTTGGGTAAACAACAACCTGTGCAGAGTTTTTACAGTCTATCGGTCGACTGATCAGTTAACCGACGGACAAATTTCCAGTTATCAGTCGATTGATCAGTCGACTGACGGGCTAATTGTGTTTTCTCCGCTTCTCGGTCGACTGGTCAGTCGACTGGTGAGCTGAGGCTGTGCTGTCTGAGCCTTATCAGTCGACATATGAGTCGACTGACGTCATCAGTCGACACATCAGTCGACTGATGAGCTATTTTACAGATTTTTGATCTGTTTGAGTTGCTTTTCGGGGTCGCCTCGATAACCTGATCCTAGTTTACCTTGTTAGTGATTTATCTGTACATGTGGGATGACTTATGACACAAGTTTAGACATGTACACCGAGATACAGGTGAGTTTAGATTATGTATATCTGTTCGCATATATTTTTCACAGTTACACAGTCCTCATGTTGGACTATAATCCATAGAAGTCCTCGTGTTGGACTATAATCTATTTCAGTCCTCGTGTTGGACATTTACCACTTATTCCATGTGTTCGGAAACCACAGTATTTAGTTCCTGTATCGGACATATTTCTTAACCCTGTATATGACTTGCTCATAGGAGTTTATGACATGACACTTATGTAGATTACGCTATGATAACATGATACTCGTGTAGGCTATGATATGACACGGTATTTATGCTCTGAGATTTATTGTATTTCTTTTATTATTGTTTCTGTACTAGAACCTCAGGTTTGGTGTTTAGGGATTTACAATTTGATATACAAGGTATATACATGAGGGTTTCCTTGTTTGGATTATTTTGCTCGACGTACCTATGCTCGTGTTGTAAATTTCTAAATACTAAAACCCTCTTTAGTAAGATCAGTGATTTTAGATCTATTATATATTATCTGTATTTTCATATACAACGAGCCCTGTTCCATTGGGGTTGGTTGTGATGTTGCTCGCTAGCGCTTTGACGCTCGTTGTCCCTCCCCCTTTCAGGTAACGATCCAGGAGCCCGGAGAGTCGCAGGTTGATGGCGACACACTTTAGTGTTCAGCTGTCTATTTTAGCTATGATTTATTTTGGAGCTCCACTGTAGTTTTGTTAGACATTTGAGGGTCTTATTCTAGAATTTGTAAAGGCTGTGTGCCTTATTTCCTCTTGTCGGATATTTGTATTTGAGACTTGTTGAGTATTCTAGTTTATCTATTCAGATATTAACCATGTACTTGCTGTATGTTGGATGATGAGATATTAATGTGATCACTATCATTTCATCAATTATTTCTTACATAATCTTTTACTTGCTTTTGTACCTACACCTGTTGTTGCATCTACTAGATAGATGTTAATTGTGATGGTGAAACATGTTATTGTACGGTGTGGTGCATGGCAGGTTTGACATTCTTGGTTTCACCTTAGACTGCAGCCTTGTGTGAACCCAGGGGCGTCATAGTTGGTATCAGAGCTCTAGTTCCAGTATCCTTAGGATCATCCTGTGTCGAGTCGTGGAGCTAGGATAGAGTTTCTTAAGATTCATGTATAGAGTCCGTAAGGTTTTACTAGTATGAGTGAGGACGATATATGTGTATATCTCAAAAAATTTGAGAAAATTTTTTTTATGACAATTATTTTTGAATAAGTCTAAAGTAATTGTGCAAATACTATATGTTATGAAAATTGTATTGTGATACGCTATTTACAAAGTTCTATTTTGACTCATGAACTTTTATTTTCTTACCATCAGGGAGAGAGATGACAGGACGTGGTAGATCTTGTACCAGGAGGGCTAGCCAGGCGGAGTCACAGCAGACTCCATTAGAGCAGCAGTCAGCTCAGCCCGAGCAGGAGCAGGCACCACCAGAGCCGTAGCAGGCTCCTTAGTATTTGGTGGATCTCATGGCTCCCCTTATTGCCAGGATGACAGCCATTGAGGAGTTGGTGACGACTCACATAGTACCATGAACACCACCACCACCGGTAGCTCAGCAGTAGGGGATACCTGCCGTTCCTGTCAGAGAGAGACCCTCAGAGGTCACGCCTGCAGTCATTCCTCTAGCAGTCCCAGATAGAGCTACAGAGCAGGAGGCTTGGCTCCGTATGGTAGAGAGGTACCAGAAGATGAGGGCACCAGAGTTCCAGGGATCACCAGACCCTCTTGCAGCCCATAAGTGGAAGGAGGATGTGGGTAATATCTTCGACATACTCGGTGTAGATTCAGTTCAGAAGCAGAGACTGGCATCCTACAGCCTGAAGGGAGATGCCGGGAGGTGGTACCGACTCCAGTTTACTCCAGAGTAGAGGATGACCCTCACCTGGGAGGACTTCATATACTTCTTTGATGGGCAGTACATTTCTTCTGCAGCACGGACTGGGAAGGAGCTTGAGTTGTCCCGGTTGACTCAGGGAGACATGACAGTTGCAGATTTTGAGAGCAGGTTCATGGAGTTGCTACATTTCACGGGTATGTGGCAGACAGGAGAGCGTCAGGCTCAGATGTTCTTGGCAGGGCTTCGCCCTAATCTCCGCCGATATCTAGTCTCGAGGAGGTTTTATTCAGTTAGGGAGGTAGCTAAGGCTGCCACTTCTCAAGAGATTGAGACTTCTATGTTCCAGAAGGACAAGGAAGGGAAGGCTAAGATAGGACAGAGTGGGGATAAGAGCAAGAACAAGAGAGCTTATTCTGGACAGCTGTAGCAGCATCAGGGCTCTTATAAGAGGGGACCCCAGCAGGATCAGAAAGTGCATCAGCAGCGCAAGTTTCAGGGATCTTGTTTTAACTGTCACAAGGTCGGGCATAAGGCATCGGAGTGCCGTAGCGCACCAGCAGGAGCCCAGCAGGGTAAGGGTCCGAACCAGCAGCAGCGCCAGCAGGGCAGAGGTCAGGGCCAGCAGAGCAGGCTTGAGGCACCGCAAGCAGCTCAGTGGACTGAGGGAAAGATTTGAGCAGTCCAGGATGTCCCTCAGGGGCAGATTATCCCATATTCTCCACCACCATTAGCAGAGCAGTCTTCAGCCACGGGCAGGGTATATGCAGTAGTTCCCCGTAATCATGGAGCCAGCGGAGCCGTAGTGGAGGGTACGTTCTTTGTGAACTCTCTTCCCGCTCGTATTCTTTTCGATTCGGGAGCTTCGTATTCTTTCATCTCGCATGCATTTATGACTAGACTCCAGCTCGAAGCTCAGCCTCTAGACACCCCTCTATCTGTTTCCACCCCTTTAGGTAAGGCATCGCTTCTGAAGAGCGTTTGTAGGAGGTGTACCGTCAGTCTAGACGAGTCAGAGTTCATAGTGGATTTGATAGTGTTGTATATGTCCGATTTTGATGTCATCCTCGGTATGGATTGGTTGTCTTCCTACCATATTAGTATTGACTGTTTTGCGAAGACAGTCAAGTTGCGAGCATCCGATGGGTCCGAGATGATCGTAGCCACCTCTCAAGGCAACCAATTTGCGGAGTCATTTCTGGCGTACATCGAGGAGGTGATGCGACGGGATCAGGGAGCCGAGTTATTAGAGACTAGAGTTGTCTTAGAGTATCAGGATGTCTTTCAGGACATACCTGGATTACCTCCAGTGAGAGAGGTAGAGTTTTGTATTGAGTTGCATCCAGGCACAGCCCCGATATCCCACGCACCCTATCGCATGGCACCAGCTGAGATGAGGGAGCTTCAGACCTAGTTGGACGAGTTGTTAGCTCAGGGTTTTATTCGCCGGAGTCATTCTCCGTGGGGCGCGCCAGTCCTCTTCGTGAAGAAGAAGGACGGTAGTATGAGATTATGCATAGATTATAGAGAGTTGAACAAGGTCACTATCCGGAATAGGTACCCACTACCTAGGATTGATGACTTGTTTGACCAGCTGCAGGAAGCGTAGTATTTCTTGAAGATTGATCTTCGTTCTGGCTATCATCAGTTACGGGTTCGGGAGATGGATGTCCCCAAGACCGCCTTTCTTACTCGATATGGGTCCTTCGAGTTCTTGGTCATGCCATTTGGGTTGACCAATGCACCCGCGGTATTCATGGATTTGATGAACCAGGTTTTCCGTCCCTTCTTAGATCAGTTTGTGATCATCTTTATCGATGATATACTCATTTACTCGAGATCGGAGGCAGATCATGAGGAGCACCTATGGATAGCGTTGAGGACTCTGCGGGAGCATCAGTTGTATGCTAAGTTTAGCAAGTGTGAATTTTAGCTTTCAGAAGTCAAATTTCTTGGCCACATCATCAGTAGAGAGGGCATAGCAGTGGACCCATCTAAGGTCACGACAGTTCTTGATTAGGAGCCACCGAAGACGGTGTCTGAGATTTGTAGCTTTTTGGGTTTAGCTGGATATTACAGGAAGTTCATTCAGGACTTCTCGAAGATTGTGACGCCGCTTACACGCCTTACGAAGAAGGGTGTACAGTTCATATAGAGCATGGAGTGCCAGAAGGCCTTTGATATTTTGAAGGCTAAGTTGACTACAGCGCCAGTTCTGACTATTCCGAGCAGTGACCGGACATTCATTGTGTATACAGATGCATCGTTGGCAGGCTTAGGAGGCGTATTGATGCAGACTCGGAGGGTAGTAGCCTATATCTCACGGCAGTTGAGGGTGCATGAGCAGAACTATCCCATTCATGACTTGGAGTTAGCAGCGATGGTGTTTGCACTGAAGTCATGGAGGCACTACTTATATGGAGTGCAGTTTGAGTTATTCACAGACCATCAGAGTCTGAAGTATCTCTTTTCTCAGAAGGAACTCAATCAGAGGCAGAGGAGATGGATTGAGTTTATCAAGAACTACGAGTTCGTGATTCAGTATCATCTAGGGAAGGCGAACGTCATAGCAGATGCTTTGAGTAGGAAGCGTCGACATCGGGTTGTGGCTTTGAGGTGTTCATTGTACAGAGACCTTATCACTCTTAGTCAGTTTGATTTTAGACCAGAGATTGGAGGAACCAGTGTATTTTTAGGAGCTGTATCAGTGCAGCCATCTTGGAGTACCAGAGTTGTCAGAGCTCAGTTGGGAGACTCTTGGATTCAAATCCGAAAGGAAGAGATTTCTAAGGAGCCTAAGGCTGATTGGACCATTAGAGCAGATGGAGGTCTACGGATGAAGGGTAGATTGGTTATGCCAGCCAGTGCAGAGCTGAAGAGGGAATTATTTGATGAGGCACACCGTACTCAGTACACAGTGCATCCAGGAATCACCAAGATGTACAAGGACCTGAAGAGACATTTCTGGTGGAGCGGTATGCGTAGAGAGGTTACAGACTATGTGGCTAGATGTTTCACCTGTCAGCAGGTGAAGGCAGAGCATCAGAGACCGGCAGGGACACTTCAGCCTTTGCCTATTCCGAAGTGGAAGTGGGCAGATATTTCTATGGACTTTATAGTGGGGTTGCCGAAGTCAAAGAAGGGGAATGATTCTGTTTGGGTGATAGTGGACCGGTTGACGAAGTTAGCACATTTTATTCTGGTGAGGACCACTTATACAGTCGAGACTTATGCGAGGATCTTCATTCGAGAGATAGTTCGACTTCACGGAGTGCCAGATACGATCGTGTCGGATCGGGGATCGGTTTTCACTTCACATTTTTGGAGGAGTTTCCAGGACTCATTTGGCAGCAAGCTATCTTATAGTAGTGTATTTCACCCACAGACGGATGGTCAGACGGAGAGGGTGAATCAGGTGTTGGAGGACATGTTGCGGGCATGTGTCATTAACTTCCAAGGCAGCTGGGAGGATCACATTCCATTGATAGAGTTCGCTTATAACAACAGTTATCAAGCGACAATCGGTATGGCCCCGTATGAGGCATTATATGGGAGACCCTGTAGATCACCGATATGTTGGGCAGAGCCAGAGGATAGCCTGATGCTTGGACCAGAGCTAGTGAGGCAGACTACTGAGAAGGTAGCTTTGATCAGGGAGCGGATTCTAGCCGCTCAGAGTCGGCAGAAGAGCTATGCAGATAAGAGGCGGAGACCCCTAGAGTTTCAGATTGGAGATTTGGTTATGCTTAAGGTATCACCTATGAAAGGCATGCAGCGATTCGGGAGGCGAGGGAAGCTTGCACCGAGATATATTGGGCCTTTTCAGATTCTAGAGCGTATTGAAGCTGTGTCATACAGACTAGATCTTCCAGCATCTATGTCTAGTATACACAACGTGTTTCATATTTCTATGCTCAAGAAGACTTGCATGATGAGGAACAATAGCGAGTATTGGATGCACCGGAGATCGAGCTTCAGGATGACTTGTCCACTATTGAGATTCCGGTTTGTATACTTGCCAGGGAGGACAAGAGACTCAGGAATAAGGTGATTCCCTTAGTGAAAGTTCAGTGGAACCGAGGAGGCATTGAGGAGATTCTTGGGAGCGCGAAGAGGACATGCGTCGCGACTACCCATATTTGGTTGAGCAGGTAAATTAATTCCTATTATGATTATATATCTTACTTCATGTTTATATCTTTAGTTATGTTTACATTTAACACTAGAATGAAGATACTTTCGCTTAATTTTTAATCTTTTGGAACACATGGTATATGTATGGGGGGTTCCTTGTTTGGATTTTTCGCCCGATGTACTAGTTTCACTAGATTATGATTTGAGCGAGAATATTATCATTTTAGATCGTTAAGTATAAATATCTCTATATGTTATCTAGAAGTTCATTTTTTTCGAAATTTGTATGATTTTTGAATTTCGAGGACGAAATTCTTTTAAGGGGGGAAGAATATAGATCTTGCAACTCATAATGTAAAGTATCTATTTTTATGCACAAAAATACGTTTTAGGCTCAAAATCTGAAATAAAACTCAAAAAAAACTATACAAACAGTGGGTGTAGGATTTGGCGAGATGTTACTCGCCTCTGAAGTGCTGTAAACCCCTGAATTCGATGAGAGGATGATTCCCTTCGATAGCACCACCAAGATCCGCCGAAAAACTCCTCCAAAATCACCAAAACAAACTAGGGTTTGAGTGGAGAGAGGGGCTAGGGTTTCTCTGAGTTTCAAATGGGTTTTGGGTTGGTTTCGGGTAAGATAATATATACATATTACGGTTAAAACCCGAACAAAACCCAATCAAACCCACAACTGAAAGAAAAAACTCAAAATCAGCCCGTCAGTCGACTTATTGGTCGACTCATCAATCGACTCATTAGTCGACTCATGAGTCGACTCATCAGTCGACTGAGCAGACACTAAATCCAGATTTCGTATATGTTTTGATGTACAGCCAAAACCAACGCACGAAACTCTATGAAACCACACTCATACATGACTAACAACTTGTTACCAAGTATCTCTATGACCTCGAGTCATTTATCACAAATAGAATTATTTATACACTAATAATTCACATATACTTCTAACAAAAATACGGGGTTCTACAATTTTTTTGTGTCAGTGTTTTTGGGGACTCTTTCTGCAGTTTTTATGCGAAACAAACAGCCCCTTAGCGTTGTGTATGTCACATAATGCTCATAGAGCACCTAAGAATTTATCTTTATAAAATTCTCCATCGTTGTTATCCTAAAAAGAAGATATCACTACATATAGAAATACGATTAATATTTTGCTAAAAAAAGAAGCGAAAAAAAGGAAGAAAAAAAAGTCGAATATGAATATGATATCGACTAATATTTTGAATCAATTAATATTTTGCAAAAAAACAAAAGGAAAAAAAAGAAAGTGAGAAGAGCATTAACTTCTAACAACTTACACAAGATGAATATGATGTTCACGAGTGCAATAAAAGTATAGGACCACCAGGTCCATAACATTCGCTCTTTATTAGGCTACGGGTCTAGGATCATGAACTTGGTCATGTGAACGTGTCGCTTTAGATTGCACGTGTGTTAGGCTTGGAAAAAGGATGAAACTATAAGATAGCTAGTTGTGGGGCTTTCGGAAAAAAACATCACATTGGTTTACCTATCTGATTTGGGGAGGGGGGTATTTGAGATTGTGGGTTTTGGTCAGGAGAGCGGGACAATGAAAGGATAATTGGCTGAAATTAGAAAAGGTCACTGTGTATGCCACAGTGCTACCTGACTCTGTGGGGTTAAGCTGGCTATTTGAAATTGTGGGGCTTTGTTAGGAAATGGGAATGCCAAATTAGTAGAGAAAGTATAGTATACTTAACACTCCTCTTTTGGAATATGTTTCTACCTCCCCAGCTGGATGCAATAAGTTGCTGTCGAAAGCATCAATCCCTTCAACTAATTGTTTACCCTTCAATTTGGTAGTATACCATTTACAGAAAGCATCCAATGA
>BQKN01031349.1:0-45274 GCA_022839385.1 Asparagus kiusianus
AACTCATCTCATCTCATCTCCTATTCTATAATTTCCTTTTTTTTTAACCAACCAAACAACTTCAAAGTAATTATAATAGGAAATAGGTTTCCTAAAGTTTGATTTCCCAGTTTTTTTGGCCAAACGAACAGGCCCTAAGGAATCAAGTGATTCTTAAAAAAAATTTGGTTACAGATATATTATAGATCATTAATTGCGTTCGAGAAAATTTTACATTAATATCTATAAGCAAACAAAGTTAAATTGTGCACATACAAATTTCCTGATCATCGAGCATGAGGAACATGAGAGTTGATGACAGATTCGAAGAGGGCCCAACACTCTGAAAGATGATGTGGGTGAGTGATGATACCACGCATCATGAGAACCAACTAGAGACAATCTGATTCGATGATGGTGTTCTTCCTCCAACGATAAGATATAGCCAAATGGATAAATGACAAAAGTGGGAGATCGTTCAAAATCCAAAGCGGTCCAGCAGATGGAGGAGGGCCGAAATTGCAGCAGGAGCAAAAAATATGCATCAAGGTGAACACGAGCAAGAACCTCAAGAACCGAGCCATCTAAATATGTGTTATATCATATAAATGGCTACGTGTTAATATTCGACAAGGAGTCGACATGTGTCCCACCTAAGCTGAACACCAAACCAGCCGCACCTTATGGAGGACAACTCGAACGGCTTCATCACTTGACCCTTCCTAATAAGGGGCGAGTCGAAAGGCATCCTCACTCGAACTCACCATTCAAGTCCACCAAACTTCTCTTTACTTTGTGTTAAAGTAAGAGAGAGATAATCTTGGGTAAATTTCTCTTGAGTTAAATATTAATTGTGCACATATATTTATACAAGTAGAGGAGTGTGTGGTGTGTTCTCCCAAGCAATGCGGGACTAAAACCCACTACAATATATACACTATTATCAAAAGCCCCCTTCAAAATCATGTTGGATCAAACAAAGTGAGTTTGCGTATAAAAAACTAGAACTGATGAACATGTAAGGTCTTTGTAGGCGTTAAAAATTGCCAATAGGACCTCAAATGCAATTCAAGACAAGGAGAGTACGATAAATATTATCATCCAGGTCGAGAGAATTTACCCAATATCAGTAAGTGAATGAAATGGATCAATAGAGTGCACAAGTCAACGAAGCGATGAAGCATGCACAGAACAAGGGAATAGGAAAGATCATGAATCGTAAAAATATCAAAAAGATGCACGAAACACCACTCGAAGGCCCGCGTAGGCGCGAGCCACCAAATGGTGTCTCGCATCCATGCGAGCCACCAAATGGTGGCTCGCACAGTTGCGAGCCACCAAACGGTGACTCGCATAGTTCCGAGCCACCAGAACTCTTATTGAGTACAAAACCTCTCCAAACACGGATTTCGATGATTTTTAAGGATTCTTTCGTCCCAGAACCTCCCTGACTGTTTTGAGGTTATCCCTAAACGCGTTTAAGGGGTTATTAACTGCAGATAACGTTTCAACACCAATTCTTATACAAAAAGACCTCTCCAAAGGCTTATAAATAGAAGCCTAGAGTCTTCTTTCAAGAGGATCTGAAATTGAGAAGGCGAGGTGCTGTCAAATTGTCAGGCTAACCACGAATTTCAAAGGAGAATCACCAAATTTTGGCGAATACTTTCATAAAGAAACCCCCTTCGAAAGGTTTGTGATTCTTTCCCCTTCTTTCCTCCGGATTAAACTTGGTTTTAATCTCGAGAAGAGCCACAATCTCGCTTGGTCGTGATTGTCGCTTCCGCAATTGTTTCCTTCGTGAAACAAGAGCGTAATTAATTGTCTATCGGGTTTGATCTGCGGCGGTCCACGGACTAACGCGTCCCCGGCACAGGCAAAGATCCCACGCAAAGCAGTGGGAGATAAACTACTGCTGCGTTTTGTTTGATAAAGTTATAATCTTTATTTTTCATTGTAAAAAGATCTTATAAAAAGATCAACTTTTCTTTCAGTTTGAACTTGTAATCGATAAACGGTGTAACAGGTTCGAAAGCAATGGAAAAGATAACTTTTGACACAAACAAACTGGCGATCACAGTGGGAGCCGACAGCTTTTCTGCAAAAGCTGTAGTGTCGCAACCAAAAATCATCATCCCGATCAACGAGGAGGTCGAATACGAGTTCGACCAAGCAAAGTATGAAGAATACTTATCCTCCTCATCCCGATCATCCTCCCCTCGTAGGAATAGGAGAAACTCCACGAGGAAAGATCGAGGACACTTGGATCTGAAGGTTCAAAACCAAGAACCTCATCCCGCAACGGCTCAAGGCACACCTTGCGAAGCTGAAGCTGCTACTGAAAACAAGCCGACCTTATCCAAAAGAGCGCGTCAAAGACGGCGTCAACGCCTTGCACGCCAATTGGTCAAAGCTTCCGAGCTAGTTGATGGAATCTGCTATGAAGCGGATCTGAAGTATAGAAGACAACAACCGCCACGGTAGCAAGCGGGCGGATGGTCGAAATCAACGGCGAATGAATGGGTCCCCGTTAAGAGGACACGTTCAACTTTTGAAGAACGAGTCAAGAAGAGCCATGCTTTACTTGCGCATGCAAGAATTCTGGTACAAGAGGCCAAGAAACTACGAACAAATGGTGCAGACGATAAACTGACGAAACCACGTCAAATCTGGAGACCAAAATCCAAAACAAGGCCCGAAAAAAACAACTCACTGGCTGCTGGCTCGGCCAGGGCCGAATCACCAAGCACTGGCTCGGCCAAGGCCGAGCCACCAAACACTGGCTCGGCCAAGGCCGAGCCACCTTTTGTTGGCTCACGTCACCGCCAAGCCGGTTCGCCTCCGTTTGCAGAAATTTCACCTCTCACGACCAGTTTCGAGCCTCAGACAGCTCCTGTTTCTGTCCCGGCGACTTCCTTACCTTCTGTAGAACCCCACGGTAGCTTGGACTTGTCCTGATTTAAAATGAGCATTACGGATCGTCTCGGTCCCTTGCATAAAGATGAACCCCGTAAAGTTCGTCAGATTGGGGGTCGTATGCTTTTCTCCAGTAAGTCAAAAACCCTTATTATGGAGAAAGTACCAGTAACCACTCGCCTTGGACTGCGGATAGAAGTCCAAGAGCCTGTTGAGTCCTCACGCGCCCGAAGGCGTGTTTTCAAATGAGCAACTCTTGAAAATAACGACAAGGCATTATATCCTCAAAGAGAGCCTTATTCGTCAGAAGACGACGATGTTAAATTGGGAAAATCATGCCAACACAAGATAAGTTGCTCCGATGATCATATCGATGAGTTATACTATCAGTCTGGGGGTATGAATAGATCTCGGAAGAGAAATACCCGGGGAACGGATTCTCCTTGTCCATGTACTAAACTTATTAAGGTGGTACTGTCGGAATGTAACTGTTCCAAGACCGCCTCACAAAGGATTTCGGTGTTTGAAAGACTTTCTACAGAAACGGTGAGACACAGACCAAGACGTTTCCGTAAAAGAAAGCCGGCCGTTCAAGAACATGAACTTTCAGAATTCACGATTAACATGGCAGAAAAAGGAAAATCCACGCGACGCTACAGTCCTGAACCATTTCCGCAAATATCCCAACGATTGACTCGGTTACGAACCGGGGCTATTAGGCCCAGAGATTACAACAGAATTCAAAGAGGGCAGTCCTCAGACGATGAGGCATCGGATGCTAACTCTGCGATCGCTTCGGATGCCACTGTGTCCAGTACGGGACAGACTCGAGAGTCATTCATGATCACCACTGAACAGATGGCTCAACTTCTTCAAGAAGCCTTGGCAAAGCAGAAAGAAGATTTTAAAATCGAAATGGAGATGGCTGTACAACGCGTTAAAGATTTACATGCACAACAGCTCCAACAGTTGACAAGCCAACGTGGTGAATCTAGTCGTCGCCCGATTACTAATCAAATAGATAGCGATTCAGAAGTGGAGGAAAATATCAATGCTGATGACCCTCCCGTTGACCAGAACGTGGGGGATGGTCCTACTAAAAATAACAACACTGGGGGTGGCACCAATATCCATCCTCAAAATCGTCAGAAGAGAGAGGTAGGCGAAGACCTTAAGATGAAAGACTTGGAAAGCAAAATCAATGCTTTGATGTCTGTCCAAGAAGTAAAAAAGACCGGTATTCCGTGTCCCTACCCGAGAGAGTGGGACTCCATTCCATACCCACCAAAGTTTAGTTTGATTAACTTTACGCCGTTCGATGGGAGGGGCTCCCCTACCCAACACTTAATTTATTTTAAGTCCTACCTGGGAATCATTTCGGGCAATGAACCTCTGATGGTACGATCGTTCGTAGGAACCCTTCGCGCAGCTACGTTTGATTGGTACCGCCGGCTTAAACCAGGAAGTATCAATACATTGGACGATATGGAAAGCATGTTTCTCGCTAACTTCTTCGACGATGACACAGAAGTATCGATCGGAACGCTCTTTGAAGAGAAGCAGAAAAATGGAGAGCTTGTGGAGAACTTTGTTAAGCGCTTTAGAAACAAGGCAATGAACTGTCGAGATCCGGTCACGGAGGAATTCATCCTCCAAACGTGCCATAATAACCTTTCCATAGATGTATTAGAAGCTATGGGCACCGCACCATCCAAGACATGGAAGGAATTAAAGGTACGAGGAGAGCAGGCTGAGCGCTTCCTCAAAAGGAAGAAAGCTGAAAGGGGACAACCGACAGATAATACCCAAAAACAAAACTTTACCCCCCGTGGTAAAGGGAAAGGACCGGCGAACGCGGTAGACGCAGATCAAACATTTGAATTGCAACCCCAACAGCAGCAGCAGCAACAGCTGCCACAGCAACAAGCGCCAAAGCAACAAACGCATCAATGGCAACAACGACCTCCAAGGCAACAGAAAACTTCTGAGCCAAAATTCCCGAAGGAATACTCCTTCAAGGAAGATGAGGTCCCTGTTATCTTCAAGTATTTGATGGAAAATAACAAAATTAAGCTGCCTCCGATCACTGATCATGAAGGAGCTAAGAAAATTACGGATCCGCGGTATTGCGCATTTCATAGAACAGTCCATCATCCTACAAAGACGTGCTACGCTCTTAAGGACAAGATTCAGGCCTTAATCGATGTGGGAATTATCACTCCAAAGCAGCCTAAAGAAAAGAAGGTGGGCGCGAACGCTGTTTCTGTTAGCTTTGGTTCTGTCCCTTTGGTGTGGTTTCAACCAGA
Source organism: Asparagus kiusianus (assembly GCA_022839385.1). NCBI lineage: Eukaryota > Viridiplantae > Streptophyta > Magnoliopsida > Asparagales > Asparagaceae > Asparagus > Asparagus kiusianus. The sequence continues at coordinate 5,202 of BQKN01031349.1, forward strand.
GACCGTATATAAGGTGCAAATGAAGACTGTCAATGATGATCCTTATGGACAACGTTAAAAAGGGCTCGTACAACACATAACACCTAGCGGCGAAATTCTTTGGGTCCATCCGGACTTGTTAAGAGACGAGCAATGGGTAGGATCCTCATCTAAGAAAAAGTACAGGGGTAAAGGCAAAACCTGCTGTCCCACCACAGCAATTCTCGAAAAAGATGATGAAGGTATCCCCACCTTATCACTCTCGGAAGATGAACAAGAGGCTTTTGCCACTAGGGGTGGGAATGAATATCATTATAAATACCCCGAAACTTCTGACGCAAGTGCCAAGACATTAATCGAACTGGGGGTGGTTACAACTCCCCCTGCACCAGTTGAAAAAGCTCAACAGAAGTCAGCTAATAAGAAAAAAGAGAAAGAGCCTCAACCTCAGGAGGCTCAGAACCCGAAGCAGTCTCGATTCAATCATCCGATAGGGAGAGATAAACCGGGAAGTGCAAACACTCCCTACCGCTTTGATGTCATGGCTCAACTAGCTAACATCCCAGCAAGAATAACTTTGTATGAATTGTTGCGCCTCTCCAAGGATACTAGAGAGGCATTACGAGAAGCTTTAGCCGATTCTGACGCATTCCTCGCTCAAGTCAAGCCGGTCCGCGAAGAAACGGAATCACCAGTTCAGCTTTGTAACTTATCGGCCAAACAATTTCCCTATATCATGTTCACTAAGGATGACATGCAAGTGAATAATTCAAAGCATGATAGGCCTTTATACTTCACCGGATATATTGGCTCCAGCGTAGTTAACCGGGTCCAAGTCGACCCGGGTTCCGCTGTTAGCATCATGCCACTCCGATTGATGCACAATCTCGGAATCCCAGCAAGCAAGCTGGCTTCCACAGGTACCGTTATATACGGGTTCAATACCAGTGGATCCAGACCTCTGGGTAAAATCCGGATAAAATGTCAACTTGGGGATCTAAAATCCGAAGTTACGTGCTACGTAATCGACGCGGAGACCTCCTATAATTTACTATTGGGTCGACCATGGATCCATGGTAATCTTATAGTTCCCTCTACTCTTCATCAGTGTCTAAAATACGTAGATGCTAATAATGAAGTCAAGACGGTGGTCGCAGATAAGCAACCATTTAAAGGATTGGAAAATTACTTTACTGATTCCCTCCTTTACGGTGCTGAATCTGATACTAAATCATCGGCTCAAGGCACAGATAGTGGGGGAGAAGCTGACACAGAAGTAGGATTTTATTATAATGGTGGTTTTGTACTAAATGACATTGTACCCTTTGTAATTGGTCTTGACGATGGCGAATCATCGGATGGTAGTTGTAATTGGCAACTTGCTGAGGAAGTAATAAATAACGATTTAGAGTACTTACCATGTTTGGCTAATGTAATGCAGGGGTTGTACAATAATCCCGACGTACATATGCCGCTTCAGTCATCTTGCTTCACGAAAAAACGCTTCCAAGACTCGATAGGAACAACCTTTGTCATTCCTGCTAAAACAAGGGGTGAAAAAGAGTTAGTGTTCGGCAAAGGGGAAATGTCCCCGCCATCATATCTCTCTCCAAGTGAAGACAAATATGAAGGGAGATCTGGCCTTCATTCATCCAGATATAGTCATCAAGCGCGTGATTACATGGAAAAATAGGGATATAATTTTGCGCTTGAAGAGGGTCTTTGTTTTGGTCGAGGCCCACGAGTTCCACCTCGTATGGCCTATGTACCAGAAGGAAAGTCTTATAACTATTATAGCTATAAACGAGGTCTGGGTTATGCTTCTGATGACGAGTGTTGTTGGCAAATCGTAGACCATTTAACAAATCAAGATGGATACTCATCCGACTCTTCTAGTTGGGATTCAGATGTCAGCCTAGGGGAGGTGCTCAAAGGCCTGATGTCGAATATGACCACAGTCGACCCTCCCACGACTCAAGAAGATGATCAACTACCGACTTGGGAGGATCCCTGGATTCATCATCTAAATATACAGTATGGAGATCGATTCGAGCAAAGAGAACCTCCTACCGAAGATAAGGTAGTCCAAATAAATATGGGTGATAAGACGAATCCAAAGCCAATATTTATAAGCGATAGTCTTCCACCAGATAAAAAAGAGGAGTTAATTTCCCTCATCAGAGAATTCATAGATGTTTTTGCCTGGAATTATGAAGATATGCCGGGGTTTGATCCGAATGTGGCAGCCCACCGTCTTAACATCAAACCGGATGCAAAACCTGTCAAACAACAGCAAAGACGGTTTCGCCCACAAATCATGGAAGCGATTGAAGAAGAGGTTAAAAAGTTAATCGATTCTAGTTTTATCTGGGAAGAACAACATCCAGACTGGCTTGCAAATATTGTTCCGGTCCTCAAAAAGAATGGGAAAATAAGGATATGCATTGACTTCAGAGACTTGAATAATGCATGCCTGAAAGATGATTTTCCTCTCCCTATCACCGATGTTATTATCGATAACACGTATGGGTTTAAGAGAATGTCCTTTATGGATAGGTTCTCGGGTTACAATCAAATCAAGATGTACCCGGAAGATGAGAAACATACCACATTCAGGACACCTCTCGGAGTGTTCTGCTATACAGTAATGCCTTTTGGGTTAAAGAACGCGGGCGCCACTTATCAACGGGCTATGTCTAAGATTTTTCAAGAACATCTCCGTAAAACTGTCGAATGCTATGTCGACGATTTGGTAGTGAAGAGCCGTAATAAGAACGATCATATCAAAGATCTAAGGACCATGTTCGAGCTCATGCGAACTCACCAGTTAAAGATGAATCCCACCAAGTCTTTCCTTGGAATGTCCAGTGGTAAGTTTCTGGGATTTGTCGTCACTACAACGGGTATCCGTATCGACCCTGATAAAGTAAAGGCAATTAATGAACTACAACCGCCGAGAAATCTCAAGGAGCTCAGAGGATTGCAAGGGCGTTTAGCTTATATCCGTCGGTTCATTTCGAACCTTTCAGGAAAATGTCAACCATTCTCCAAACTCACCAAGAAGGGCATGTCATTCGTGTGGGACGATGCTTGTCAAAAGGCATTCGAGAGTATTAAAGAATATCTATCAAAGTCTCATGTACTCGTGGCACCGAAATCGGGCAAACCATTTTTGATTTATATCAAGGCGACGAGCCACTCATTAAGTGCATTACTTGCACAAGATGACGATAACGGTCATGAATAGGCAATCTACTATCTAAGTCGGACCTTGGTAGGTGCCGAATCCCGATATCCCATGATCGAAAGGGAATGTCTCGCTCTGGTATTCGCAATTCAAAAGATGCGGCATTACCTGGTAGGACAGACTATTTATGTTATCTCCAAAGTTAACCCAATCCGAGTATTCATGACATAGCCAGCTTTCATGAATTGGCGTTTAGCAAAATGGGCCTTGCTCTTGTCCTAATATGACCTGCATTTTAAACAACAGAAGTCAGTAAAAGGACAGGCCATCTGTGACCTCTTGGCAGCTAATCCCACTACGGATACTGCTGAAATATATGACGATCTGCCAGATGAGACCCATGAAGTCAACGCAACTTCGTGCCAACAAGTATGGCGTTTATACTTCGATGGTGCTTCTCGAGCGACCAATGTAGCAAGTGCTCCTGGACCCTCTAAGATTTCCTCCGGAGTTGGAGTTGTCTTAGTCTCCCCAGGAAAACATGTGATGCCTCGAGCTTACTCGCTAACCAAGCCGTGCTCAAACAACGTAGCCGAGTATAATGCATTGCTTCTTGGACTCAGCTTCGCTAAAGAGCTGGGGGTTGAGTATCTCAAAGCCTTCGGTGATTCTCAACTAATAGTTAAACAAATTCAGGGAGAGTACGAGGTCAGAAATCAAGATTTAATACCATACCACAAGATGGCCGTCGAGATGGCAGAATCGTTCGAAGGATTCTTCATCGAATACATTCCACGCTTACAAAACACGTATGCTGATGCGCTGGCAGCATTAGCCGTGTCCCTGGCGTAGCCTCTCGAAACGGAACAATCCATTACGTTGAGAACTCACCAACTCTTCGTGACAATCCACGATGAAGATGACAAGGAAGGGAATGTTCAAGAGGTATATTCAACTCAACTCGAGCTTGAACCCCGAGATTGTCGTTTCCCTATCATCGATTATGTCTTGCATGGAATTTTACCAGAAGATGTGAAAGAGAGGGATTCAATCCGACGAAGAGCAGCGAGATTCTACTATAACACGGAGAGTCGAACGCTGTATCGCAGGGGGTATGATGGTTTGCTACTATGTTGTTTATCAATTAAAGAAGCGAAGGAAGTCCTCAAGGAAGCACACGAAGGGGTCTGTGACGCGCACCAACCCGGTCCCAAACTTTATGATCGCATCAGAAGAATGGGATATTTCTGGCCTTCTATAATGAGTGACGCAGTCGCGTATGCCCGAAGATGTCATGAGTGTCAGATACACGCGAATTATATGCACCAACCGCCAGAGTATTTACATCCTTCGGTCACATCATGGCCGTTTGAGGCTTGGGGAATGGACATTGTCAGTCCTATAAATCCCCCGTTGGTCAAAGGTGACCGATTCATCTTAGCAATTACTGACTACTTCTCCAAATGGGCTGAAGCGGTCCCACTCAGAGAAGTTAAGACAAGCAACGTCATCACATTCATCAAACAACATATTATATACCGGCATGGTGTACCAAGACGAATCATACATGACAACGGTCCTCAGTTTGTCAGCAATGCCTTTATCAGGTTTTGTGAGAAGTTCAAAATTCAGGACATCTCCTCAACGGCTTACAATCCCACAGTGAATGGATTGGCTGAAGCTTTCAATAAGACCATCATCAAACTATTGTCAAAACTTATAAAGACCAATAAACGAGATTGGGATGACAAGCTCGGCGCGGCTCTATGGGCCTACCGTACCACAGTGCGTACACCAACGGGAGCGACCCCGTATTCTTTGGTGTACGGATGCGAAGCCGTCCTTCCGTTGGAAATACAAATTCCCTCTCTTCGAATCGCTCTTGCAACCCAGATGACGACCGAAGAACAACATCAGAAATGCCTTGAAGAACTCGAGATGTTTGACGAAAAACGCTTAGAAGCTCAACAGCATATTGAGTTCTACCAAGCCAGAATTTCTCAAGCTTTCGACAAGAAGGTTCGACACCGGAGTTTTAAAGAAGGAGATTTGGTATTAACTGAAAGACGGCCTATGATCCTTAACTCCAAGAAGAAAGGTAAATTTGAACCCAAATGAAAGGGACCATTCATAGTAGAGACAGTCTACTCAAGTGGCGCATATCGCCTGGTTATTAAGGATGGCGACCGGCTTATGATGCCGATAAATAGCAAGTTTCTGAAGAAGTACTACCCTTAGTATGCTCAGAATAGTTTTTTAAACGGGAAGTTCCTGGAGAATACCACATATGATATTCTTAAGGATAACCCGAAGCCGACCAGCTGTTCTCTAAATGATTCAAATCTGGTCATAGAAAACCCCTGCTGTAATCCTCTAAACTCTCTCTTGTTGAGATGAGATTCGATTACTCTTTAGAATCAATCTTTCCTCACAAAAGAATTCTCAGTGCCCCTCACTATTAGATTAGTTCATGACGAGACTAACAAAGTTCCTTGAGCCAAGTCTGGTCAAACTTCCATTATGATTTGTATTCACATTCCCACTTTCGTACGGCCAAACCTTTTCATAGTTAGGACCACAGCTAAAATCTCCTCTCGATTCCTCCCATGAACGAGAGGCCCACTTTCAAGTCACTTTCCCTTTCGATAAACGAAGGCCTTCACTCTACCTGAACGATCAGACCTATAAAAGTTAGGGTCGTCTCAATATCCCTTTCTGGTCCAACTGACAAGTCACTCTGGTCAGGATCGGATTTCTCTTCGATAAACAAAAACATTTCATGTCTGTCCCTCCAACCAAACCTATAAAAGTTAGGGTCGGAGTTTGAATTTCATCTTGATAAACAAGAAAACTTATTTCCAGATCAGATAACCTAGACTATAAAAGTTAGGGTTAACTGAATCCTCTCGATTCTCAGGGTGGAGATCCTATCCTTAGTTTCATCTCACCGATTCTTGAAGTGGAGATCCCACTTTTAGTTTCTTCTGCATACCAAGGATAGAATATAAAATTCTTCTTCTTTAGTATCGGGTTCACTTCTCCCTCAAAAGAAAGACTGAAGAAAAAATATAAAATTCATTCTCTTCAGTATCTGGTTTGTTTTTTTTATCCTATAAAAGGATGTTACTTTTTTTTAATTCCATAATCCATGCCTTATGTGTATGGGGAATTTTATCCCGAATCCTAAGCAGGGATAAGTCAACACCTAACACGCGTTACCGGTTTAACCTTTCACCGACTAAAAAAAGATACCAGAATCTGAGTCTGGGGAATTTTATCCCGAATCCTAAGCAGGGATAAGTCGGCGCCTAATACGCGCCGCCGGTTTGTCTTTTATCGTAAGAAAATGACTAAGTCTACGTATTCAAATTCGTAGCATTAAGTCTAAAGGAGTTCATCCCTTTAGCACAACGTTATTTGTGAAACGGACCCAGATAATTCACAAGCTAGCCTGATTCAAACGGTAGTCGGTAAAGGCATATCAAATCCGTTGACGGCTGGGGATTTGCTAAAAATCCTATAAGTATTACGGTTGATCATTCTAAACAGAATGAGAAATCATAATGAGAAGACTAAAAAAAACACATGTATCATTAACGAAAAAAGGGGTTCAGATACAACATCCACAATCACTTTACATTATATTTTTCACTAATAATTTCCTGCTCAAGTGTGTTTAGCTCTTCAGCATAAGCACGTTCAAGCTCACGCTGCAGTTCGATCTTGAAGGAGTGCTCGGAAGCGGATAGGAGTTGGGCGGCTTCTTCCTCCATCTTGGCTAATCTTTCCTTCGAGAGCATCACTTTACTGGATATCACGGCCTTGCTATGCTCCTCCCCGGCCTTGGTCACCTCCAAAAAAGTTCTTCGTTGTTTGGCTTCCCCCAGTTTCTGCTCAAGCTCTGCTATCTTGGCGTCAATAGAGGTACGAGTCGATTTCGCGTAAGTGAGCCAACCTTTCAGAAAGAACTCCCTCCACTTGGTCGACACGTTTTCTCTGTGCCTGGATCCTAAGCTCGACGGATTCTCGAGATTCACGCCATAACCGCATACGAGACTCCATTCGTGCAGTAACGTAGCTAGAAATACCAACAGACTGAAGCTTTTGTAGTTTCGCAAATCTACACTCAAGTTGATTCACATTGTCAGTCAAAGCTTCAGCTATGTCGAGAGCACCAGTGTCCTTTATTAAGGCTATTTTACGCTCGAGGAACGATCAGAATTGGCCAAAAGGGAGCCTCTTCTCCAGGAGTTTATCAATTAGTGACTCTACGAAGTTAACAAAATTGCAGACTTCCAAGCAGAGGAGGAGTTTATCTGGGTCGTCATCAGACAATAAAGCATCAATACTCACGCGCAGGTGAAATGACGATCCTAGAAAAGGAAAACGCAAAAAAAAATATGAATACCCAGTAACGATAAGTCAAAGAGAAAAAATATATAAAAGGAAGAAGACAGCACATGAGATTTACCAGTTCCTGAAGAGTTCTCCGCGACCGAACGCACTACACCCGCTTCTCGTCGCTCAACTTCATGGGTCGCAGGAAGCACTATGGGTGTAGTGACCGTTGAAGCACCAACTCCTTCAGTTGGTCTCACGGCCAGTTTTGGTGAACTCTCGCTAATAGCTATAGCAGGCACGGTGGTTTGCATTCCCAAAGAAACCGGGAGTTGTTGTGGAAAGCCTGATGACCGAGTGTCAATCACAACTCCTGCCAAAAGCAAGAAATCAAGACCCTCAGATTCATCAGATTTTCCGTTAGGAGTAGTTGTATTAGTTTTTATGATTGGTCCTACGATTTGAACCCTCCGATGAGTAACTGGAAAAATCACGAATGAATAAGTAAAAAGTGGGAACAAGGATCTTACTTGCGGGCGAGTCGGCGGTGATTATCGGATCGGCGGCCTCATACTGGGCTTGTTTGCGCAACATATCATCTAATAACATATCGTCTGAAGCCGATACCGGATCACGGGAAGCTAAATCCTCTTCTTCAAAAGGTGCGGGTTGGAAACCCCCCTCATCACCTTGAACCTCTGTTACCACATCTGTAAGAAAGAGCAAGAGTCAAAATACAGATTGCTGCAACTCACCAGACTTACAACAACAAAAAAATCATCAAGGATTTACCTCCAACGGCAACGTTAGGCTCCTGCACCCGTTTGCTTCGATCCACCTCTTGTAGCTTTTCTAACAAAGTAATAAGCATAGAAACAATTAGCGGGGATACAAATTCTCCATCGTTCACTGCCCGCCATCCCAAAGAGGCGTTACTGGTTTTAAGAATACCTGGATTCTCAGCCTGTCTGGTCAAACCTGGCTCGACATCGTGACCCACGTCAGTCTCATCGAGAATATTAGTCTCAGCATCAGTACGCTCTTCTGGCCTGGTTCCCGGAGTTGGTGCCGAGAAATCAATATCAGGCGAAGAAGCGTCAAAAATAAAGTCGCTTGCAAAATCCCCTTCTGCAAAGTGTGAAAATTGTTTAAGTCCGAAAGCTTAACATATATCGGAAGAAGCTATACGAGCAAATACTCACCCCTTTCGGCTGCAACTCCTTGAGTCATTGGTTCTGTTTCAAGGCTACTCCATCGTTTAGAAACCAGCTTCTTGCGTTTAGACGGACGTCCCTCTTCTGGATCAACAGGCCTCTCCTCCGAGAATTTAGAATGTAATTCGCATCTCGGAGTAACCTCGGCTGCAGATCGGGATCGCGTCCGAGGAATAAGGCTGGGCTCCTCTCTCTCCTCTTCAGAAAATTCACCTGGAATTTCAACCGACATCTTGTTAGGATAGGTGAACAAGACCTGCATCTTCGGCTTCTTTAAAGGAGGTGAAGGTTTCGACGGTTGAAAGCGGCGAGTTCTTTCAGCAATTGCTAATTCAAATAACTCTAAAGAGAGAGGATCTAACACACCTGTTTCCGGCTCCTCTTCTCCACCATCGCCACAAGCCTCTTCACCACCCCCAACATGAGGTTCCGCAGTTGGCTCCCTCCGTGCTGAATGACTAGAAGGACCCACCGGTTCCCTCTTTCTCTTCTTTTCAAGCTCGGATTCATAGACCCTGTGAGTAGCAACCCGAGAAGCTTCCTCATTTGTTGACTCGGCGATTGGTTGAACTGGTATGTGTTCATTGGCCGCCAAAAGCCACCGGCACAGTAGGAAAGTTATCTCTAACTTGCGCTCGACGCCCGGAAGGTTAAACTTAGTACCAGTACAACCAGTGATGTTCCAAAACCATGCTCGAGCCCCATCCACTAAGCCACCACGGGCCCGGAGCTGTTGGTTCGGGTTCCCGATATAAATCTGATCATATCCAAACTGATGAGCGAACCGACATGGCAAGTAGGGTTCTATGTAACAATGGTTCTGAACGCGAAAGATCACATAGCCCGGCCGAATATTAACCAACCAGTCGAAGCAACCAGAGTCAAGGGAAGTACGACCCGTACCCAGCTTCTCTACATCCATCAAGGAGTCGCCATACTGACCTGAAAATCGTGGGAAGCAAGTAGGAAAGACCCAATACTTGTGATTCTAAAGCTGCTTCCTAACCTCTGCGAAACCCCGTCCCTTCCACTTACAATTCTCTATTATTTGAAGAAAAGGAAGGGAGGGATCCACCGAGGTTGGCGCCGACATTATATCTGAGCGATGAAGCACCAACCAAGCCTTAGATAAGTGTAGGGAAGCTCCACCTTCGTGAGCGGAATCTGAGTTGGCGGTGAAGTCCCCTTTTGAGTAAATGCGTTCACGATCTGGCGAAGCCCTCTGTGAATACTAGCAGTCATTGCTGGAAGGAGACATAAGTTTTTCCGGTGAGCAAGTAGGACCGTTGGAAACAACACTTCTAGGGGAAGTGCGTCAGAAGATTGGTATGGCACCACACACTTTTTTAGCCAGACAGCGAGATACCCAGCAAGCAATGTCATGGGGCGGATTGGTTTAATCCCATGCCACAAGAAAGTTTGGAATTTCGTTCCGACAGCAAAACTGTCCTCAATACCACCGGTGGTGTAAGATTGAGCGTTTGACTTCTTGATTAGCTCATTCACTTCGGAGATGGTTAGCGGTGATAATTCATGAATCGGTTCGTCCAAAACGCTGTCCGTATTTTTGAAAAGATAATCCGCGAACTTCTTTAAACTAATTTACGATCGCGATCTCTTCGCTAACGGATTAACGCCCGTAAGAGCTATGTGGTAATGGCATGCAAGATCCCAGAAGGTGTTGTAACGGTTGGGTGTCCGCGACTTCAAGTGCTGCAGCTCCCTATTTGAAGGAAAGTACTCCTGATAAAACATGTTCCCCATCGGAAGACCGGAGATCTTATACATCTCGTGCAGCGCCAATCCCAGCTCCCCGTGCTTAGTCAGAAATGTGTTAGCATCAGGGTTGAAGAGTTCTAGTAGCGCCAAGAAATGGGGAACGCTCATGGTCAGTCCATAAGTGGTGGCACGAATAGCTGAATATAAACCATTAGCCTTCAAATCTTCACCTTATCGATCTAAGATGTAATGGCTCAAACGGGTCCACCATAGTTTATCCGACGAATGTACCCAGCCGTAACATCGATGGCCGGTCGCGGGCATTTCTCGACCCAAAGCTGCAAGCCGATTCTGCACAGTGTTAGCAACGGTGAAGATCTCGCCTTTGGGTGGGTCATTCAATCCGGTAATCCCCGGATGTAACCCTGTTATCTGGTTCCGATTACTTAAGCTAACCGTACCGTGAGTAACATAGCCGCAGTGAATACGCTCATGTTCTTCTGTTAACCTCCATGACATCTCCCGAGGAACGGCTTGACACCGAAGTTCAACGAGCGAACGGTGACGGGGAATCGGAGGAAGGTATAGGTGGCCACCGTCGTCATGATGCAGCCACTATTCCATTCCAAGAAAAACAGCGGCAGGATCCTCTACGGAATCCCCAAATAAGTAGTATGGCTTTCTTAGTGGGTGCGTGGAACTTGGGTCCTTCACTAACGGCGCATCCATGATAAGTTGCCTTAAACTGCGCGCTCTCCCTTCCGTATTAACCGTGGAAGCTCTGCTTGTACGCCTGGAGCAAACTAAGGAGCTGTCGGAACAGGGATTGGCTCATCAGTAGAGGCATAAGCCTCACTGCAGCGGCCCTCTACGGAATGAGTATCAAACTCCCTTGAGCGAAATTCAACTGAGGTAAAACGATAGGTATTTATCAGATATTGTCATAAAGCCATATGTTAAAACAGTCTGGGCGTCGAACTCGACTCACAAATTGTGAGATAGAGTCACGGCCTTCACCCCACAAAAGAGAGCAAAACGAGGAAATTATACCAACAGCATATTTGCGGTGGGTTATCCAGGCGAGACGATTAAGAGCCGCACTATACACATGAAGTATGGAATATATCGTCACACGAATAATGTGACAATATACCTATCCCTCGGAGTATAGTACAGCAAGAAATCGTCCCGAGATAATTCAGTCATGTCTTGACCAAGCAAAACACGACTTGTAAAGCGTCCACCCCCACGAAGGAGGGTGGCGGCTCTTCCCAATTGCCTCACCAAGGAGAACAAAGCGGGGATACAACATGCAGCATGATATCTCAATATTTAACTCATGAATAAAAGAGGCGGTTATGATATACCTGTGCAGCTGAACGGCGCCGGCTCAGGCGACTGAGTCGCCGAACGGCCTCGAACTACACGATATCTCTTAGGTAACATATCTGCAGAGAATTAACAGGTCAATTACGATGAAAATGGAGAAATATCAGATTAATTCAAAGAAAAATGGCGCTCCAATCAGACTTAAGTAGCGGGCCTGGGGCAGGTTCGGTTTCAACCCTCAAACAGGTCGTGCAAAACGGGCCTACAAAACAGGTTATCGCCCACGACCAAAAGTTCGGTTATCGCGTACAAATGGGAGTCTAAAGCTAGTTGTTGAAGCCAAAAGGTGAACACAAGTTAGACATCTCATACACAATGTGATCAAACCCCAGTTTATGCATAAAGCCAGAGTCAAGTCAGGATCTTGACTGTGTCTAAGTATAGGATCAACTCCCGTACACAACTAAAAGTCCAAAGATTACAAACCTAGCTCCAATCAGAGTCGTGTATACATGGGTCAGCCATGATTACCAGATTCAAAGAATTCTAACCACGCACAACTTCAAGAATCAGAATCTCGGATTTTTATTCTTTCAAAGACTCTAAGTTTCTGCCTCAAGATGAAGCATTAAACCCTCAAACCCGAGACAAAAAAAAATACCCAACATCCGCTGATTTGGCCACATTTAAAGAACTGAAACCAGTGAAATTGAAGGAAGGGCACCCAAATTCAAGAATCCAGTGCTTGGGTCTTGAATGCGATCGAACAAACCAAGAACCGGGGTTTCGGCTTAAAACCCTAGGTCTAGAAATGGAGTTTCGGCCATGAATCAAGCACCCAAAAAGGAAGATTCAATTGAAATTGAAATGAGGGCAACGGGTCTTACCTAGAATTCGTCAAGAACAGAGCCCGAACTCAATTGGCGGAGAGCCGAAACCCTAGATCTCCAAGTGGCCTCACTGTTCGAAATCAAAGGATCAAGAACACCTTCAAGGAGAAAACGATCTTCAGAGAAGGGACTCAGAGGTTCCGAAATGAGTTCTTGAGAAAGAAAAAGGCTCGAATAAATTTTTTTGAAACGGCGAATGAAGAAGAAGAACAGTCGGGTTTTAAAGTTCCGCCCGAAGCTGACTCGCGAGACCCGAGCCACCATTAGCTAGCTCGCAAGATCCGAGTCACCATCAGCTGACTCGCAAAACCCGAGCCACCATTAGCTGGCTCGCAAGATCCGAGTCACCACCAGCTGACTAGCAAAACCCGAGCCACCATTAGCTGGCTCGCAACACCTAAACCCCCATTTACTGGCTCGCACACGTGCGAGCCACCATACGCTGGCTCGCATGTGTAGCGAGCTGTTCGGGCCAAATTTTGGATGTTTTGATCCATCTTCGAATATTTTCAACATATATGGTACCCGTATTCATACTCCAATGGGTATACGAGTTTAAACTGTTTTCCACCCTCGACGAGAAGTTTCTGGAGAATATCGTGTATAATATTCTTAAGGATAACCCGGCGACCTCCGATGGGTATATGAGGCTAAACTAATTCCCAAAACTCCTAAGAGTATACGAGTATAAACTGGTCCTCTCCGCTTCAACGCAAGACGTTGTCAAATATAAATTCTCAACAAAGATAGTCAGCTCAACGACACCATTTAATATATAAGTTTTAATTCAAGACTTCGACAGCGGTCAGACAATAAACGCAGAACCGTAAAAACTTCATCTGTTCAACAAGACGCCGAATAGATGAAGAATCAAGGAGTCAAGAGATGAAGCCCGTTGCAGGTCCTTTTGCACCGATTGAAGGTTGGGCCTATCATATCCAAAGTATTTCAGGCTCTTCTATAAAAGAAACGAGACTGAAACACTTTGGAGGGGGTATCTGTAGGCGTTAAAAATTACCAATAGGACCTCAAATGCAATTCAAGACAAGGAGAGTACGATAAATGTTATCATCTAGGTCGAGAGAATTTACCCAACATCAGTAAGTGAATAAAATGGATCAATAGAGTGCACAAGTCAACGAAGCGATGAAGCATGCACAGAACAAGGGAATAGGAAAGATCATGAATCGTAAAAATATCAAAAAGATGGACGAAACACCACTCGGAGGCCCGCATAGGCGCGAGCCATCAAATGGTGGCTCGCATCCATGCGAGCCACCAAATGGTGCCTCGCACAGTTGCGAGCCACCAAACGGTGACTCGCACAGGTCCGAGCCACCAGGACTCTTATTGAGTACAAAACCTCTCCAAACACGGATTTCGATGATTTTTAAAGATTCTTTCGTCCCAGAACCTCCCTGACTGTTTTGAGGTTATTCCTAAACGTGTTTAAGGGGTTATTAACTGCAGATAACATTTTAACACCAATTCTTATGCAAAAGGACCTCTCCAAAGGCTTATAAATAGAAGCCCAGGGTCTTCTTTCAAGAGGATCTGAAATTGAGAAGGTGAGGTGCTGTCAAATTGTCAGGCTAACCACGAATTTCAGAGGAGAATCACCAAATTTTGGCGAACACTTTCATAAAGAAACCCCCTTCGAAAGGTTTGTGATTCTTTCCCCTTCTTTCCTCCGGATTAAACTTGGTTTTAATCTCGATAAGAGCCACAATCTCGCTTGGTCGTGATTGTCGCTTTCGCAATTGTTTCCTTCGTGAAACAAGAGCGAAATTAATTGTCTATCGGGTTTGATTTGCAGCGGTCCACGGACTAACGCGTCCCCGGCACATGCAAAGATCCCACGCAAAGTAGTGAGAGATAAACTACTGCTGCGTTTTGTTTGATAAAGTTGTAATCTTTATTTTTTATTGTAAAAAGATCTTATAAAAAGATCAACTTTTCTTTCAGTTTGAACTTATAATCGATAAACGGTGTAACAGGTTCGAAAGCAATGGAAAAGACAACTTTTGACACAAACAGCCTTTGTGAAGAAATCTGCAAGCTCGTCAGCGGATGAGACATGAGGAAGTAGAATTATCTTGTCCTTGATAACTTGGTGACAGACAAAATGAGCGTTGATCTCCATATGTTTGATCCTTTCATAAAATACTGGATTATTAACAATCTGGATGACACTCTTATTATCACAGTAGAGAGGAGTAGGAGTCGTAACAGAAATGCCAAAATCACTAAGAAGGTGACAAAGATGAATAATCTCTTTAGCTGTTGTGGACATTGCACGATACTCTGCCTCGGTACTAGAAAGAGCAATAACATCTTGTTTCTTACTTCGCCAAGAAATAAGGAAATCACCAAAAAATATATAATAACCTGTGATAGACTTTTTGGTAGTGGGATCACCTGGCCAATCAGCATCAGAATATGCACAAAGCTCTAACTTAGATGTAGCAAGAAACAAAAGAGAACAAGTGCTAGTACCCCGGTGGTACCGAAGAATCCGTAATAAGACAGTATAGTGTACAGAACGTGGGGTACTAACAAATTGACTGATAATACCAACAACATGAGAGATATCTGATGAGAGATGCACAGATAGACTAACTGGCCAACAAGATATCGATATCAGGTAGGATCAAATAGAGGCTCACCATCAGTAGAGCAAAGTTTAACATTCTGCTGGAGTGGAGTATCAACAGTTGCATCGTCAGTTAGCTCAGCCGAAGAGATCCAAGATCCTTCATGTGGAACTGTTGTTGTAACTGAGATTTTACGTATTGTATACATGCCACATCATCACCTGTAATGATCATATCATCTACATAGATGAGTAATAAAACTCTACCACGCGATGTAGTGCGAACAAACAGAGAAGCATCTTGATGATTTTTCATAAAGCCCGCTTTGAGCACGACATCGCGAAACACTCAAACCAAGCGTGGGGTGCCTGCTTAAGACCATAAATAGCACGGCGAAGGAGACATACATGTCCCGGAGGAATATTTGACCCTAGAGGTGGTTGCATATATACGGTCTCTGATAAAGAGCCACGAAGAAAAGCATTTTTTACATCCATCTAGTATAAGGGCCAACGATGAGCAACAGCGACCGCAAGCAGAGTACGAACAGTGGGCATCTGAGCAACAGGAGCAAATGTCTCCTCATAATCAATACCTTGTTGTTGAGTAAAACCTTGAGCTACTAAACGAGCTTTTCGACGTTTAATGGTGCCATCAGGACGAAACTTGACCTTATAAACCCATTTACTGCCAACAAGAGAGATCCCAGGAGGACAGAGAACAACATCCCAGGTATGAGTTTGCTGAAAGGCTTGAAACTCCTCAGCCATAGCCTGTCGCCACTCTGGAATATGAACCGCCTCTTAGAAGGATTTTGGCTCAACAATAATATGAATGACAGCAAGAAAGTTATGAAAGATAGGTGAATAGGAAGTAACCGAAGCATACCAGGCAGGCATGACATGTGGGCGTTTGCTTCGACGAAAAGAAAGGGGAACCTCAGGTGGGGGAGATGCTGGCACAGGTGCGTGGAGATCAATAGTATTTTCTAGAGTGAGAGTTGTGTCCACGGGATATGGATTAGATGGTGTAAGAGAATGCTCGAGTGAGGAAGAGTCAACAGAAGGGGAGAGAGAGAGAGATGTCAGGGAGATCTCGAAAGAAAAACTAAGGTGAAGAAGTGGGTGATGCAGTTGAATGGGAAGCATGATCAGTAGAGTGGAGGAAATTAAAGTCATCAGAAGCAGAATAATATGGAGAATCCTCTTCAAACTGAACATGACGAGATATATGAACTCGACGAGTTGCGGGAACATAACAACAATAACTTCGATGTTCTGAACTAATTTCTAAATAAACACAAGAAACATCTTTGGGAGACAATTTATCACGTTCATGAGATGACAGAAGAACAGAACATCGACAACCAAAAACACGAACTATATCATAATGAGTAGGATGAGTATAAACACTACTATAAGAAGTAGCACCGGAAAGAGAGCTAGATGGAGTGATATTAATGGCATGAGTCACGGTGAGAATAGCCTCAGCCCAGAAATGACGAGGAACAGAGTAAGAAATGAACATCGATCGAGCAGTATCGAGGATATGACGATGTTTGCGTTCAGCAACACCTTTTGCTCATGAGTATAGAGACATGGCTGTTGAAAGATAGTCCCATGAGAGGACATGATAGAGTGCATGGTAGAGGATAGGTACTCTTTGGCACAATCAGAACGAAAAACTTAAATACGAGATTGCCATTGAGTAAAAATCGTAACAGTGAAGCTTGATAAGCAGTAAGTACGTCAGAGTGATTCTTAAGTAGGTAAACCCATGTTAAACGAGAGAAATCGTCGATAAAGCTAACATAATATAAGTAGCCAGATGAAGAAGGCAAAGGAGCTAGCCCCTAAATATCAGAATGTACTAAATCAAATAAGGAAGTGGATACGGATGTACTCATTTTAAATGGTAAAGCAGTGAATTTAGCCAATTTGCAACCAGTACATGACTCAATACTAGAACTAGATGATACAGGACCAAGTACTCCAGACTGAATAAGACTCTCCAGCCTTTTATTAGACACATGACCAAGTCATCTATATCATAAATTGGCAGGAAGCGAGGTAGAGGGTTTTGACGAACGAACATAAGCAACAAGAGAACGTGGACGTATGGACTCTGGAAGGTGAAGATATTCCAAAAAATATAGTTTGTGCCTCCTACGACCCGCCCCAACCGTCTTGCTCATCTGTGGATCTTGTACAATACAAGTATCAGAAGAAAATGAGACAAACAGGCCCGCCATGCATAAAGAGCTTATAGAAATTAAATTCACACACAACTGAGGAGTCACATGGACGGGACCAAGTGTTAGACGACCAGATGGATCATTTTGTGGGGGTAATAGAGCCATACTGAGTAATGGACAATGGTTATCCAGCAGCTGTATAGATATGAGAAAGAGAGGATGAAGTAAAGACAGAGGATAAAAGTGAGGAATTACAAGTCATATGAAAGGAACGGGCAGAGTCAAAAATCTAGAGATCATTCATACCAGAGACCGAAGGATTAGCTGAAGAACCAGTAAAATGCATACCAGAGAGTTGTGCGGTGGATGTAGAGGTGATATGTTGAAAAACATCAAGTTGACGGCGAAGACTTTCAATAGCTTGAACAGTAGAGTCTGAAGTAGTAGAAGGTATAGCATTGGCCAGCAATCCTGGTGTACGAGAGGGTTGAGAATGAGGGGGTCACCGACCACGACCAGTACCTAAGGAACGTAATTCTGTATGAAGCTTGAAGCATGTCTCAATGCGGTGTCCTTTGTTCTTACAATATTTGCATGAGAGCTTAGATCGAGCCTGTGGAGAGGGAGCCTGTGGAGAAGTATAATTCATAACATGAGCAGTGATAGGTACAGACAGAACAGTCTCGAGTGAAGAGGAAGCAGTGTCTGTTAACAAATTGAGTCATGCTGTCTGCTACCGGGTCTCATAAGTAGTAAGAGCTCCCATAACTGAGGCCAAAGTCAGAAATTGAGGCTGATGAAGTAGTTGATCAGCCATAGTTAAATATTCAGGAAGGGACTGAAACAGTTGATGCACCTCATGTCGTTCGTACCAGGCTAACTAGTCTTCATATGTGGAATTACGTCCAGGAAGCATGGAGCGTAACTCTGTCCAAAAAGCTTGCATGTGTCCAAAATGGGACTGCAGAGATGAACTACATTTGCATTGTAGAGCAATGCGTTGCAGAAGATATGCCTCCCGTGCACATGAGCACTCAGTGAAACACTCAGTGAGACGAGTCCACATGGCCTGAGCAGAGGGAAGCGAGCCAATCTTAACAGTAAGACCAGAGCCAACACAGCGAGTGAGATAATCCATGACACGAAATTCCTGCAATTGTTACTATGAACTCTCCTTAACATAGAGAGCACGAGCAGTCTGAAGATCGACATCACCACTGCCAGAGGCAATAGTACTAGATGAAGCAATAGTGCTGATGGACGGTGGATTTGGTCCCGTACTAGTGAGATGATCAAGCAAACCAGCGCCACGCAAGGCATTGGTGATAATGGTGGACGATCCTACCCAGTCACTTTGATCATTAAGGGGCAAATGTGGTTTGGGAATCTTCTTTGAAGGAGCCATAACAGTAATGTTGAGACGTTAAGACGTCGAGATGCCGTTAGTGACTGCGAAACAGCAATGTCGTTCGTTTGAGGCCGAGAGACTGTGTGAAATGGCGACGCCGTTAATTTGAGACTGAGAGACAATCTTGAAACGGCAATACCATTAAAATAAAACCCAAAGGTTAGAATGAAACCCGAAGGTTTAAAATAGAACTCGAAAGTTAGAATGAAACCTAATGGTTAAACGAGAACGTGAAACGCGTTAAGAGGCCGCAAAGCGGCAAGGCTAAAAAATCTCGCAGATGAACAAAAAAAGCATTAAACGACTGCAAAGCAACAAGGCCAAGATTTAGCAAAAGAACACAGAAGCGTTTAAAATTTTTTATTGGAAGGGAAATAGCCCTAGTTCTGATACCATGTTAAAGTAAGAGAGAGAGAGAGAATCTTGGGTAAAGTTTCCTTGAGTTGAATAATGAGTGTGCACATATATTTATACAAGTAGAGGAGTGTGAGGTGTGTTCTCTCAAGCAATGTGGGTGTAGGCTATCTAAAAATCACAATAGATAGCTGATCCCCCATTAAACACCGATGATGGAAGTTACAATTCAACGACTTCTAGAAGGTTACAATTTGAAGACTTTCACGTAGATTGATAAAAGTTACAATCTGACGACCTTCACAAAAACTGATAAAAGCTCTAATCAACAGCCTTCACAATCAACATCGGGAGTTATAATCTGACGACTCTTATATTCTTAAGGAGCCAAGACGAAGATTACAAGACAATGATCTTTGCAACGCTATGACAAAAGAGATTACTTGTTGATAATCTCTTCGAAGCAAGACACAGAATTCATCACCACGCTCTAAGACCAAAACACAGAGGTCATCCCTGCGTATCAACACCAAAACGCGGAGGTCCTCCTCGTGTGTCAACATTAAAACGCTGGGGTCGGACCCGCGTTACAACATCAAAACGCCGGAGTTGAACCTGCGTTGCAACATTAAAATGCTAGGGTCAGACCCACGTTTTTATGTTTGATTGGTTCAAACAGAACCTGAACGGTTTTAAAACCGTATCTCCACTTAATGGGGTCAGTTACACCCTATTATAGAGAGATTTTAGGGGGGATTACACCCCTTAAACCCTTGAATAGCTTCAAAACTGTTTCCCATGATTTGAGGGCGGTTATACCCCACTTAGGAGAGAATTAAGGGGGTGGTTATACCCCTTAATCCCCTATAAATAGAGGTAAACTCAACTGAGTTCGTGGCTTTCGGTTGGAACTTCTTGGTTCGGATTGACCCTTCGGCTTGGCAGCAATAGGAGAGATCCTTAGGCGAGCTTTTGAGGAGATCGGCATCATCCTCCAACGAAGATCATCTTCAACTTCGACAACAGAGAGCTTCTGGCCTTGGCCTATTAACCGATTTTCGGTTCAAATCAACTCTTTCAAGAGTTCTTCTAAACTCGTTCAGAGTTCTAAAACTTGCCACGTAAGTTCTCCACAACGTCAAATCGTGAGGAGAAGATATCGTTCCAGTGAATCAAAACGTCGGATCGTCAACGGAGAGCAAACTCGACGCGAGCATTCGAGGGAGGCACTCCATCGCCACTGTGAAGAACCCAGGATTAAACAAAGGGGAGAATTCAGATCATTCTCTTCTTTTTTGTAACCGGAATCCATTTGTAATTGGGATAAAATGAATACAAATCAAATTTCCTTCATTGTATTTTTACTTCAAATTTTTCCACAAACAGTGAGACTAAAACTCACTACAATACACTATTATCAACACTTTGTAAGATCAGGTCGAAAACTTTCAAATATGATTAAAAAAGCGGTACTTATCGGCCCGCTCGCAAGATCGAGATGAAAGGCATCACTTATTGACCCTTTACAGAGATGAGAAAAGAGGCGACTTCTCCTCGAGTCCCCCACCGACAGTCGATTGCCATCACATTGAACGCATGATCAGAGTCATCATTTCTCCAGCCCCAAAAGTCTTTATGACTAGCTCATCGAAACTTGTCAGCATCATTCACACATTGTCAACATCGCATTTAACGCTTATGTGACACACACCTCTCTACAAATCGACAAATATAAAGTAGCTGGCAACTGAGCAGCATGCTTGGACTAGGCCAAAGTTACGCATCTACCCCTTGGATCTGCTATAAAGGGAAGTTGCTGTCTATTACATACAGTAAGCTAACTCTGGCTAAGAAAACACTTATATTTAACTCTTCTTCCATACTCAAGCTCTCTACTGACTTGATCGTCAGAAGAACCACCAGAGAACCCAACTCTAACCCTCTCAGGTGTTGTTCATGTGAAGGATGTTGCGCACCATGCGGAAGCATGCTCGACAACCAAACGAGTCGATGAGCGATAAGAGAAGAAAACCAAACCAAATACAAGTGTAATTCACCAAAATACGACACAAATCAAACCAAACACGGAGATTTACGTGGTTTGGCAATTACATACGTCCACGGGGAGAGGATGTGAAGATTTTACTATATGTAGGAGAAATACAACGGGTTACAACTCATAAAATCATTCAAATATAACCATAATCAAAGCTCCCAACTCTCTCACAATATCTCCCTCTCAAAGTGCTTAAAAGACTGCTAATTCTCTCCTTAAGAAACTCTAAAAAACATATTTCTATTTTTAACAAACTCAATCCTAAACAATGTAAGACTCTAAAAACGAGTCTGCCACACCCGGGGGTGGCAGACACCACACCCTTGAAAACAAGACAGATTCTGCCACACCTGGGTGTGGCAGACACCACACCAGGGTATGGTGAAGTCTGTCTAGCTTATTTTTCTCATTTTTCTCAATTCTTTCTCTCAATTCCTTCGCCGTTTTCACAAAGGACATGATCTTTTGTTCAAGAATCTACCGTTTGAAGAAGATTGAGGACCCTAACACCTATAGGATTCATGCTTACCCTCTTGTTAGATAACTGACATCAACAATATGCAGTTGCATCATTATTGATTTTCATTGTGATTGAGGGTGGAGCATACGAAGAAGAGGGTGAAAGAATTTTGAGCAAAGTTCTAGAGGCAATCATTATCAAAGATTGTAGTGAAGTATAGAGTTTAGCCAACGTGGGAACAGTGAGCAACCTCGAGGATTTGGGCTTCAAAATGATATCTGGTCGATGCTTCCAAATATGACAAGAAATGATAGTTACAACAGAGACATTTTAAAATATTTTGAGTACTACTTTTAACATAGTCTCGACCTACCTTCTTAATGTCTTTTAGGCAAAATTTTTGTGGATGTCCTTGATATACCAGTCAAATATTATTTGAGTTCTTAATATTTGAAAGTCATCAATAGAGATTGTGAACAGCAGAGCCAAGTTCACGTGTTCCTTGGGCCTACTCACACGTCTTGCTGCTTGAGTCTAGCGGACAAATGTTGAGGCCCAAGTTCGCATTGGTTTTAAACTGCATCACTAGTCTATTTATACCCATGAGATCTTCTAGGGTTGCAGGCAAAAAGAAAGTGCAGAGGTAGGGTACAAGAAAAGAGCGGCGGCTGATTCATGTGCAAAAGGAAAAATTGCATGGGAGAAAAAGCTGCAGAGAAGAAAAATAAAACAGCAGAGTTTTGTGTTTGAGAGGGTTTTGGTTGCTGTCCTTTTGTGAGAGATTTGAGAGATTGTGTGAGGGTTTAGATTGTGTGATTGTAAACCCTATTTGTATTCTCCCTCTCGAATAGTAGATCTCCCCCCTCCTTGCCCCGTGGACGTAGACAGTTTGTCGAACCATGTAAAATTTATGTTCTTTCTATGATTTGTAATAGTTTGTAGGTTTTCTCGACAAGTCAGTCCTAGAAACTGATGAGAGAAAGAGCTGATATCTCACTTTGTTGAGTTATTTTGCTTTTGGTTCTTGTTTCCTTTGTGAAATAGGAATTCTGTTTTGATCTAATCTTTTGTTGTGCACCTTGTGCACCGGAGGTGCTGCTGAAATTTTTGCTGCGCACAACAAGTGGTATCAGAGCTTCAGGTTTGGCTTGAGGCTTATTTAAAGGATTCGGGGAAGCAGTCCTATCTGAAGAGTTAGATCGATAACATGGGAGAAGCAAACATATCAGGTTCGTCTCTTACAAAGGCGATATAGAGTCTGAGCATCAATAACACGAAGATTGGTATTCTGAAGTTCGACAGTAAGATTAATTTCGGATTATAGAGGTGTCAGGTGATGGATGCCTTGGATGCATAAAATTTAGAGGAGACTCTTGAGTTACAAGAGAAACCCAAAGACAATGAGGACAAGTTTTGGAAGAAGATGAATAGTAGGGCTTGTGAAGTTATTCGGTCATGCTTGATGCCGGATCTTATTTATGACGTAATAAACGAGACATCGACGAAGAGAATGTAGGAAACACTCAATTAGAAGTATCTTACTAAGAGCATTGAGAATCGGCTTCACTTGAATAGAGGTTTTACCAGTTCAAGATGAAGAGGAGAGTTTCCATTAGGAAGCATGTCAACAATTTCACGAAGCTACTTTCAGATATGGCCAATGTGGATATCATGGTTGAGGATGAAGACAACGCGATGCTACTTTTATGTTCATTGCCCGAGGATGATTTTAGTACTTTTGTCCTAACTATGATCAATGGTAGAACTCCTTTTAGTTATAAGGAGGTGACCTCAGCTTTCGTAAATTATGAATTGAGGAAAAGTGATAATGAATCCTCCGAGAAGGCATCGAGAGATGCACTAGCAGTTCGGGACCGTACTCTAAACCGTTGGCTATCCAACCGGTCAAAATTGAGGAATAAAGGTGGCCATAAGAGTGTTGGTAGGAACCAGTATCGTTTTTGTAAAAAAGGACATTAGAAGAACGACTGTCCAAAGTTGAAAGGTAAAGCTGGGAAGAATAAATAGAAAGATGTACAAGCTTCAAAAGTGAATGTTATCAATGCTAGTGTCGACAATTCAGATACTGATTCTTCAGGCTATTCTTGCTCTGTATTACCGTCAGTTTGTTATGCTGACTCTATGGAGTGGATGATGGATTTAGGTTCTACATACCATATTTGCCCTAGAAGGGATTTGTTCTCCAGCTTTGAGGAGTTGGAAAGAGGGGACGTCATGCTCATGGGTAATGATCATGTATGCCCTATTGGTGGTATTGGTACAGTTCGGATCCGGATGTGTGACTGGGTGACTCGGGAGCTGAAGGAAGTGAGATTCGTTCCTCAATTGACGAAGAATATCATTTCTCTTGGAAGTTTGGAGGCAGTTGGCTATCGGGTGATCTTGGAGAATGCAACTCTGAAGGTCACGAAAGGGTTCATGGTGGTAATGTGAGGTGTTAGGAAAAATAATCTATACTACTTGAAAGGCAAGACAGCTACAGGGGGTCTAGCAGTTTCTATCACTACAGAAGAGGACACTACCAGTTTATGACACATCTATTTAGGACACACTGGTGATAATTCCCTACAAGCATTGGCGAAACATGGTTTATTGAAAGGTACAAAGACCTGCAAGATGGAACTGTGTGAGCATTGTATACTTAGAAAGAAGACAAGAGTGAAGTTTGGCACCGCTATTCATAATACCCAAGGTATATTAGACTACATTTACACAGATGTTTGGGTCCCTTCCAAGTACACATCACTAAGTGGGGCCAACTATTTTATCACTTTAATAGATGATTATTCCAGGAGGAATTGGGTATACCCGATGAAGCATAAACATCAGGTCCTGGATATTTTTGTGGAGTAGAAGAAGAAAGTAAAACTGTAGACAGGCAGAAAGGTGAAGACTCTACATTCAGATAATGGTGAAGAGTACAAGAGTGATCCGTTTCTGTAGTTTTGCCGGGATCATGGTATTAAAAGACACTTCACAGTTCGAGAGACACCGTAATAGAACATGGTAGCTGAGAGATTGAATTGTACCTTATTGGAGAATGTGTGATGTATGATGACGCAGAGTGGATTTCCTAGATCTTTTTAGGCCGAGGCGTTAGTTTATTCGAGCCATCTTGTGAATAGGTTGTCGTGCACTGCGATAGAGGGGAAGACTCCTTTGGAGTGTTGGTCTGGTTCGGTAGCTAGTGACTATGAGTCACTTTAGATATTTGATTGTCCTGCTTATTACCATATCAGTGATAATAAATTAAATCCGAGAGTGAGGAAAGCAGTCTTTGTTGGATTTAGAGAAGGTGCTAAAGGTCTTCAAATTATGGGAACCACAGGACAATAGGATAGTTATTAGTAAGGATGTCACATTTGATGAGGCGTACATGATGAGGCCTCAAGTCCCTCAGCAGGTGGAGAGAGACCAAATAATTGGGATATCATAGCAGGTGGAGGATAATATGACTCCACCCACTCCAGATAGTATTGTATCCATTGAGGCTCCTACATAGGTGACACTGGAAGGAGATGGGATGACAGTCAGGCATTTAGAGGATATAGTGGATGTTGGGACTCAGGAACATGGTCATGTTCAGGAGTCCATTGCAACTAATAGACCAAGAAGAAACATTCGTCGGCCAGCTAGATATGACGATGTCATGGTTGCATATGCTTTATCAGCAGAAGTCGTTGATGATTTGGTTCCTTCTACATTCAAGGAAGCAAAGTCAAGCTCTGATTCGATTAGGTGGAGGGAAGCCATGGAGGAGGAGATGCAGTCTCTTCATAAGAACGTCACTTGGGAACTTGTAAAGCTACCGAAGGGTAAGAAGGCTATTGGATGCAAGTGGGTGTATGCAAAGAAAGAGGGATTTTCTATTGAGGAAATTAGATTCAAAGCCATATTAGTTGCCAAAGGTTATGCCCATCTTGAGGGCATAGATTACAACGAGGTATTTTCACCTGTTGTGAAGCATTCGTCGATTCGTATTTTATTAACATTAGTGGCACAACTGGATATGGATTTGGTCCAGATGGATGTGAAAACAGCCTTTCTACATAGAGATTTAGAAGAGGAGATCTACATGACACAACCTATGGGGTTCAAAGTTGCAGGAAAGAAAGAATTGGTATGAAAGCTGAATAAGTCTCTTTACAGATTGAAGCAATCGTCGCGACTATGGTACAAGAGATTTGACGGCTTTATGATTGGCCGAGGGTACACGAGGAGCCCATATGACCCGTGTGTTTATATGCACAAGCTACAGAATGGTGAGTATATTTATTTTCTGTTATATGTTGACTAGCTTCCAGGAATACTTCAGCTATTAGAAAGTTAAAAAAGGAGTTGTCATCCGAATTTGAGATGAAGGACCTTAGAGAAACAAAGAAGATATTGGGTATGGAGATTGAGAGAGACAGGGTGAAGGGGAGGTTGAAGTTAACACAGAGGAGTTACTTGCAGAAGAAGCTGAAGAAATTCAGTTATGATGGTAATACCAAGGCGGTGAGTACTTCATTAGCTCCACACTTTAAGCTATCAGCTAAGATGTCACCTGTTTCAGTTGAGGATCGTGAATACATGTCCAAAGTTTCATATGCCAATGCTATGGGTAGCTTGATGTATACGATGGTGTGTACAAGACCAGATTTATCACAGGTCGTTAGCATGATATCCAGGTACATGCACGACCCCGAAAAGGGTTATTGGGAGGCCGTGAAGTGGATTCTACGGTATATCAAAGGTATCGTAGATGTTAGTTTGGTATTTCAGAAGAATGAGAAGAATGGGCAGGATTGTATTGGTTACGTGGATTCTGATTATGCGGGAGATCTGGACTAGCACTGGTCTACTAGCGGATATGTGTTTACACTAGTAGGTGCATCGGTATGTTGGTGATGTACACTTCAGTCCACAGTGACTCTCTCTACTACAGAGGCAGAGTATATGACGGTGACTGAAGTTGTAAATGAGGCTCTGTGGTTGTGTGGATTATTGGAGAACTTGGGGATTGCACAGGAGACCCTTCGGGTATATTGTGATAGCATGCCAGCTATCTATTTGGTGAAGAACCAAGTTTATCATGTGCGCACAAAGCATATCGATGTCAAATTCCACTTTGTTCGTGACGTTTTGGATAATGGAGACGTCATATTGGAGAAGGTCCACACGAAGGATAACCCTACAGATATGTTGACCAAAGTTGTTTCAGGTATGAAGTTTGGTCATTGTTTGGAGCTTTTGAATATTATTCGGTGTTGAGGCCTTTGGAGGCCATTGGGTGAACTACGTGAGGCTTGATTCCTTAGGCAAGAGGATACGTAGGCAGTCTTTTCGATGCAGCCGGTTTGGATTAGTTGATTTTGATGGGGTGAGATTGTTTGAACTCTCGTTCGGTTCCCGACTTATTGTGGATTGAGTCTGTTGTCGTGAATTAACTTCATGGCGTACTGGACACAACAACTGGGACATTTGGATGTGTTAGACCCTAGAGGGGGGTGATTAGGGTCTTGTGCTAATCTAATCCGATTAAATGCCAATTAAAATTAATTCACAAGTTATCCTAGCAAGTATGAAATGCAACAATGTATATGAGCTAGGATAAGCAATATGAACAATGAGATATATCCTAAATGATAGAAATGAATGCAAGGATATATAAACAACACAAGGGTAAATAATCTAAAAAGGATAGTAGATGAAATGAATGAGCAATGCACAGTTGGCGATATGAGATAAATGCAAAAACAAACACGCCAAAGACAAGCTCAAACAAGCAATATGATCACGGAGTTCGGACCTTCCGTCCTACGTCTCCGCTCCCCACTCCCGGGGAGAAATCCACTATCAACCGGGTTTTCTACGTTCTCCCGAACAACGTTTACACCTCACACTCGGTTTTCTAGCTAACCGAAAACTTTACAATCAACACACTATTGCAATCACACTCTACACCCACTAAGTGTTGGACCTAGCCGTGTCTCCCTCAAGTGCTCGGTTACAACCTCTCCCTAGGCACGTCAACCGACGCCACTCCTCTTGGGACGATCCCCGACTCTCACCACACACTCCTCACTCGGTGTACAAGTGTATTACAAAGTGAATCTCACAATAAGCACAATATAACAAATGATTATTCTCAACTATGGATGAGAACACAATTAAGCACAACTCAAAGTTACAAACTCTCACCACCCAACTATACTATGTATGTAAATACTAAAAGCTCAATGTGGGTGTGTGTAACAATGAGTAAAATGAAATCTAACTCAAATAGCAAACTAGCAATAATTAATATATGATAAATCAATAATGAAATTGCTAGGGAAAAGAGTTAGAAAACTTCTTTATAAACACAAAGAGAGGATGAGAAAATTTTGAGGATGAAATCCTCAACTTGTGATGCAAACTCCTCTTTGTAACAGCAAACCCCAAAAACAAACTAAACAAACTCAAACCCTTGTTTAAAACTTTCTTAAACTTGTTTTTAAAACTCTCTTTTGAAACTTCTTGATATATTTGAAAAGACATCAGCAATGGGGTATTTATACCCTCTAAGAATCTCAGCAAAAACACCCAAAACGAAATGACCAAAAACCCAAGCAAACAGCTCAGAGAAAGAGCCGTTAAAAGACAATGGCTATATTGTCGGTCGACCAGAAATATCGTCGGTCGACCGATGAAGAGCAAAAAACGAAGAAGCAGCTCTGGACAATCGTCGGTCGACCGGTGCGGTCGACCGATGGAGCTTTCGGTCGACCGGACCGGTCAACCGACAGACTCTCTGTCGCATACAGACGAAAAATCAAATGAGCGGTCGGTCGGGTCGGTCGACCGAAATCTGACACAGCTGAAAAACAGGTTTTAAAACATATTTTTTTGACTTTTGGAAATTTGTTAAAAGTAACAAATGAAGTCCAAAAATTATGAAACTTTGGGAAATGTATATAAACATGAAAACGAACATGTTACAAAAAGAATTTTCCAAATTGCATTTCCCATTTGTGAAAAATCATCATTTTGCAAATATGTTCAAAAACATGAAAACCTGAAAATTGATATTTTGATATTTTGACTCAAACCAACTTTTGAAACTTTGTGAAATGTTTTTATAGACTTAGTAAAACATGTATAAACTGATATTAAAGTCTACAAACTAAGAATACAATATTTTCACAAAATTGCATATTCTATGCAATAAATACCAAAACACAATAGTAAGTATGAAATATATGATTTCATATTATAAACATGAAAACCCAAAAGTATGTATGTATATATATAAAACTATATATATGCATAGAAACCAAAACTTGTTTACATATATATATATAACTATATATATATACGAAGAAACCAATAAATGTGTGTGTATAGATATTGAGCTTGAAGTATTTAACACACATAATATAAATCCTAAACTAAATTACCCAAGCCTGATCTTGATCTTCAATAAGCTTGACTTGGTACACTATGCGGATGAAGCTTGAACTTGATCTTTAACTTTGAATAGCGTAGGCTTCTCTCCACAATTCCGCCAACCTCCATTTGATATCGTCGTTGAAGCGCTATTCCATCCATCCTCCAACAACGTTGTTTGTCTATGACAAATAAGAAAATACAAATACTAGACAAACAACATTAGTGGTAAATTGTTTGTTAAACATCATCAAAACAAGAAGGCCAACAGGATGCTTTGGTGTCGGCTCAGTTTTGGAAGAAACTTCACCGAGGTGAAGAATTGTGAACAACAAAGCCGAGTTCACGTGTGCCTTAGGCCCACTCACACGTCTTGCTGCTTGAGTCCAGCGGACAAATGCTAAGGCCCAAGTTCACATTGGTTTTAAACCGCATCACTAGTCTATTTATACCCATGATCTTCTAGGGTTGCAGGCAAAAAGAAAGTGCAGAGGCAGGGTACAAGAAAAGAGCGACAGCTGATTCGTGTGCAAAAGGAAAAATTACAGGGGAGAAAAAGCTGCAGAGAAGAAAAATAAAACAGCAGAGTTTTGTGTTTGAGAGGGTTTTGGCTGCTGTCCTTTTGTGAGAGGTTTGAGAGATTGTGTGAGGGTTTAGATTGTGTGATTGTAAACCCTATTCGTATTCTCTCTCTCTAATAGTAGATCTCCCCCTCCTTGCCCCGTGGATGTAGGCAATTTGCTGAAGCACGTAAAATTTGTGTTCTTGCTGCGATTTGTAATAGCTTGTAGGTTCCATCGACAAGTCAGTCCTAGAACTGGTGAGAGTAAGAGCTGATATCTCACTTTGTTAAGTTATTTTGCTTTCGGTTCTTGTTTCCTTTGTGAAACATGAATTCTGTTGTGATCTAATCTCTTCTTGTGCATCTTGCACACCGGAGGTGCTGCCGAAATTTTCGCTGCGCACAACAGAGATCCCTAATATTACTGCATCATTGGTCTATGTACTTTTTAGAAACTTCCATTATATTTTATTGGTGGCGATTACATTGCCCTACCATGTTAATAAAAAATTAGTAAAAATCCAAGTTCTAAAACTTGTAATTAGAATCATTTCAATTTCAGCGGATTTTGAGCTTTAAAATTTGCAAAAAAGTTCTATCTACATTGAGATTTGAACATCAGCTTCAATTGAGAAAGTTAATCACGTGATTTTTTCTTAAAACAAGGGGAAAAGGATCAGTAAACGAATAATTGGGATTAATAGTGGACTTACAAAAATTGTTATGTAAGATTAATAGTGGACTGACCAAAATTGTCGTGTTTATCTGGATTCGTTTTTTTATCCCCAAATGAATAGAGAGTTTCTCGCTACAATATTTACATTTAATAACTATGCTTTTAACGGGCATAAATAATTGCCATAAATAATCATGACTTGTTAAGACCTACCACGTTATGCCCGTAACCATCGTACTCCAATAAAAACGGGCACTGTGAAGTAGCAAAGTGATATTCCGCCCGCAATTTTTCAGAAACCGCTGGCCCCCCCGCAAACCCACGGCCCCCCTCTCTCTCGCCCACCCCTCTCCCTCTCGCTCTCTCTCTCTCTCTCTCTCCAGTTAAATACACGCCTCACCCTCTCTTTCCCTACTCCATTCTTGTAGAAAATCCCCACCCCAACACCGAACAACTCCTCGTCATCCCCAAACGAGACCCAAAACCCAACCGAACCAAAGCCCGAAAGATAAAAAAAATCCGACCATGAGGATGAGCTGCAACGGTTGCCGCGTCCTCCGCAAGGGCTGCAGCGACAACTGCAGCATCCGACCCTGCCTCCAATGGATCAAATCCCCCGAGTCCCAAGCAAACGCCACCGTCTTCCTCGCCAAGTTCTACGGACGCGCCGGCCTTATGAACCTCATCAACTCCGGACCCGACAACCTCCGCCCTGGTAAATATCAAAGCCGTACAATCTTCAACGACAAGGGGAAAACAAAAAACGAGGCCAAAAATTTATAGACTAATTTCCAAACTTCTTTTTTTTTTAATTGCAGCCATCTTTCGATCTCTGCTCTACGAGGCCTGCGGTCGGATAGTGAACCCGATCTACGGTTCGGTCGGCTTATTGTGGTCCGGCAGCTGGCAGCTTTGCCAGGCCGCGGTGGAGGCTGTTCTCAAAGGAGCTCCGATCGTTCAGATTCCATCGGAGACCGCTGCGTCTACGCCCGTTCCTCCGCTCAAAGCCTACGACATCCGCCACATCAGCAAAGACTCCGATCCCGCCGGATCCAGACCCGCTGATAACCTCCACAAGGTCCACAAGACCCGAACCCGTTTCAAGCGGGCCGGCAACAAAAAGACCGGTGATGAGTCCGATCGAGTTTTTACCCGGGCGAAGAGCCATGAGTCGAGTGGTGGGAGTCACGTGAGCGAGAGCAGGGAGAATGAGGCGAGCATGGCCTCCGTCGACACCGTGGAGGCCTCGCACGTGAGCCAGGGGGAGCCGGCGGAGGAGAGCGAGGTGGAGCTTGAGCTCACGCTCGGGTTCGAACCCGCGTGTCGGGTTCATCGATCGGTGGCGACTGCGCCACCCGAGATCGGGGTGTTGGATGATGACACGTGTCGTGTTGAGCTTGGGCTAGAACTCGCTGCTGCGTGATACTCGATCGTGTTTGTTTTGATGGTATCTTAGTTAGTGGAGGTAAAAGAAAACAGTTTTGAGACAAATGTTCGATTGGTTCTTTTCTTTCTTTTTTTTTATTTTTTTCTTTCTTTTTTCAATCGGTTCTTCAGGAAAATACTAGTCTCGTGTAATAATTTGTTCCTTTGTATATAGAGGCTTTAAATCCTAGCCCAGTAATAATTTGACGAGCTTGTGGAATTTGCTTGACGATACACCTTTTAAATGTAATTGCTTGAAATCATTGGTGTGGTCTAATATTATTCCCGATCTAAGTATAGTTTTAAAAGAAAAATTCCTAAAGATCTAAAATAGGGGAACATCTGAGGTGTTTCCCTCTTATTGTTGGTTATCATTAACGATGACTAGCTCATTATGTAAGATGATCAGCTCATTATGCAATAGGAGGGGAACACCTCACTTGTACCCTAGTTGGTTTCCTATTTTGGGTCCTTGTAGCAAAGTTTATTTTGAAATGGTGGAAAAGTTACTAACTGTCGTGGAAAATTAAAATATGCTTACAAATTAAAGGGGTGATGCTAAGATAGATTATTATACATGTGTGAGTATAGTTCTCAATGAATAGAATAAGAAAGAATGATGAGTTTAAAATAGTAGTTGAGATCAATATTTAATTAGTAGCTATGGCATCAGAGCTGTTGATGGCTGAAATCAAACTGTCCATGGAAGAAATTATCTAGTTAATGGATGTCCTCTAACTCTCAGAATGTTCGGTTTCGAAATGGGTTGTTCTTTCCTACACAGGTAGAAAATTGTAAAAGGGTGGAGTTGGGTTCTCCTGTAGTTCCTCCGACGATCAAGTTAATAATTTGCTTGAGTAGAGAAGTAACTGAACTATAGAAGTTTTGTACTGCAGGTGGAGATAAAGATCTTACCTTTAAGTTGAAAATAGTAACCATATTTATAGTGATAACAGAGGGGTAAAATAATAACTTCGACGTAGTATGGACTGACGGCTAAGTCAGCATCTGCTTTACAGGTGTCGGACAATGAGTGGAGGGGAGGTTATGTTAGGGTTTCGAGTGCTAACACAAACGCCAAGAGAGAATGCCAAACACAATTAAAATAACGGCACGAACATAAGCAAACGAATTTTACGTGGTTCGACAAGTTGTCTACGTCCACGAGGCAAGAAGGGGTTGACTTTTCACCAATAGAGAATGAGAGTACAAATAGAGATTATAAATTCATTCAAAATCTCTCAAACAAACCTCTCAAAACTCTCAAACAAAATCATAACCAAATTGCTCAAAAAACTCTCTTTTCTGTGCACAAAACATACCTCTTTTCAACTCTTTTTTTCTTTTTTTAACCGTTTCATATATATAGAAATCCTAAAACCAAAAACATACTAGGAATTCTAAGATAAAAAACAAAACAAATTAGGAATCTTAGTAACTTGTTACTAAAACAGATTTGGAATGTTGTTACCAAAACAGATTAGAAATCCCAATAACCTGTTATCAAAACAAATTAGAAAACATATTAAGAATCTGCTATACAATAATTCTCCATCTCGGTGAAGTTTTTCCAAAACTGAACCGATACCAATACCAACCAAACGTCTCACTTGTTGCGTCCAGTACGAAGTGAAATAAATTCACGACAACGGACTCAATCCACAACAAGTTAAGAACCCAAACGAGAATGCGAACAAACTCTAAATATCGGTATCAACTCACCACACCGGCTGTATCAAAATGACAGCCTACGTATCCTCTTGCCCAAAGAATCAAGCTTCACTTAGTTCACCAAATAGCCTTCAAAGACTCTCAATCAACTAGAAGGATTCTCAATCCTTCACGATCATCACCAACAAATCTACAGTTGATAACTCTCACACTGGTCTCAAAGTGAAACGAACCAAACACCTCCACATGAGGTGAACCAACGATCATAGCCAAATTCGAACTGTGTCCACCAGCTACACACAAATCAACAAACTTATCATCTGCATCTGCATCAACATGATCCCTAATCTGTATTACCTCAACTGGAATCCAAAATGATTTAGAATGATCTAGAAAATATGGAGTAATCTCCACCTAATGTGAAGTAGCATCACTCTCCACCCACTGCGATATCCCAATGATCTGTCCAACACTCTTCACCTGCTGAGAGTCAAATATGACAGTACTGCTCAGAATAATATTAGAATCCCATAGCTGGTAACCAAACACGTATCTGAATCCTAAATGTGCACTCGGATCAAATATCATATCCTCGATGTGACAATATGCTGGGCATCTAAATATCTGAAGCAGGCCAAAATTTGAAGCAGCTCCACCAGATCCAAATACTCCAATCGCGACAGACGACAACCTATAAATAATATGGCTCTAATATGTTAAAGTCTCAGCACCAAAACTCCTCTGTAAACTACTGCTTGACATCAAACATTGATCCTTCTTTAGTAAGGAACAACCCATCAAATTTGCTATCTCATCTCGTTGCCCCAATGTTTTCTTTCCAATGAAGTATCTCAAACTGCCTTGAGCTAGGCACAAATACAGAAAAGGATCCCTCTTGTACTTCTTATCAAAATCAGAACTAAGTAAATTTACCTTTCTGCCTATACACTTCTTCCACTTGTTGTTGACTACTAGGACTTCACTCAAACAGGACTTGATTGTAATCCACAAATGTCTAGAACAGTCCCCAACACAGGAAACCAAATACCTATTACCTCCCAATAATGTCTCCTTAGAAGGCCCCCAAATGCTTATGTGAACATCATCTAGAAGGTCCTTCACTCGGTGAATAGTGGTGTCAAACTTTACATTGGTCTTCTTGCTCACACCAACATGTTCACATGACTTCAATTTGCATGTCAAAGCATCACTCTCCAATCCATGTACGGAATCAACACTCGAATGTCCCAACCTCCTCAAATGTCACAGTCTAGCTGAATCAATAGAAGTTGTCAGCGCTCCACCTATCACCGTGCTCCCAATCAAATAGTACAAATTATTCTTTCTGACGCCCTTCATTACAATCATGAATCCTATTGTGACCTTCAGAGATTGCATCCTCTAAGATCACTCTATAGCCTGATACCTCCAAAACTCCAAATGAAATGATGTTCTTCGACAACTGCAGAATGAACCTCGCTTCCTTCAACTCCATAGTCACCCCGTCACACATTCTGATCCAAATTGTTCCAATACCACTAATAATGCATTCATGATCATTACCCATGAGCACGACATCCCATTTTTTCAACTCCTCAAAGATGGAGAACCAATCCCTCCTAGGACAAATATGGTATGAAGCACCCGAATCCAACATCCACTCCGTAGAGTCGGCATCACAAGCTAACGGTAGTGCGGGGCATGAGTAGCCTGAAGAATCTGAATTGTCGTCACTAGCCTTAACAACATTCACTTCTGAAGCTTGTATAACTTTCC
Organism: Asparagus kiusianus; assembly: GCA_022839385.1. NCBI lineage: Eukaryota > Viridiplantae > Streptophyta > Magnoliopsida > Asparagales > Asparagaceae > Asparagus > Asparagus kiusianus. The sequence goes on from BQKN01031349.1 coordinate 40,465, forward strand.
CATTATTCTTCGCGGCTCGATCTTTTAACTTTGGGCATTCAGACTTCTAATGTCCATCTTCTTTACAAAAAACACATTGATTCCTACCAACTGAAGGATGTGTTCCTCTAGACTGTGACCTCCTATTTCGGTTTGGACTTTTTCGTCTTGCAGTTAATGCCTCTGCTACTACATCATTAGAAGAATCATCATCTTTCTTCCTAAGCTGATAGTTCACAAGTACAGCGGTGACCTCACTATACGAAAGAGATACATTTCCATTAATTAGGGTAAGAACAAAGCTCTTATATTTCTTATCTGGCAAGGAGCTCAACAACAACAACACATTGTCCTCATCATCGATCATAACATCCACATCCGCCAAATCCGTAAGAAGCTTCGTGTAGTTGCTCATGTGATCACTAATTGAGATTTTCTTCTTCAATTGGAAACGGTAAAGTCTTCTTTTCAAATGTAAGAGGTTCTCAATACTCTTCATCAAATACTTGCTCTTAAGAATCTCCCAAATCTTCTTTGCAAAAGTCTCATTGATCACATCATATTTTAGATTATGTGTTAAATAAGACCTAATCACTGTAGGCTGTCTAAAAATCACAATAGATAGCTTATCCCCTATCAAACACCGATGATGGAAGTTATAATCTGACGACTTCTAGAAGGTTACAATTTGAAAACTTTCACGTAGATCGCTGACGGTTACAATCTGACGACCTTCACGACAACCGATGAAAGCTCTAGTTCAACGGCCTTCACAATCAACATCGGGAGTTACAATCTGACGACTCTCATATTCTTAAGGAGCCAAGACGAAGATTACAAGACAATGATCTTTGCAATACTATGACAAAAGAGATTACTTGGTGATAATCTCTTCAAGTCAAAACGCCAGGGTCGAACCCGCGTTACAATGTCAAAACGCCAGGGTCGAACCCGCGTTACAATGTCAAAACGCCAGGGTCGAACCCACGTTACAACATCAAAACGCCAGGGTCGAACCAGCGTTACAATGTCAAAACGTCAGGGTCGAACCCACGTTACAACATCAAAACGCTAGGGTCGAAACCCGCGTTACAACGTCAAAACGCTAGGGTCGAATCCCGCGTTACAACGTCAAAACGCTAGGGTCGAATCCCGCGTTACGACATCAAAACGCTAGAGTCGGACCCGCGTTACAACAAGCCAAAACACGAGTGACCCTCGCGTTCATTGGTGTTCAGCCAACACCCAACCTCGCGTCTCAATTCTAAGAGGCGAAGTTAGGGTCCTGAACGCCAACGTGGGCGTTTGACTCATTCAACATGAGTTGAACGGTTCTAAAACCGTTTCCCCACGATCTGAGGGAATCACGCCCACTCAGGAGCGGATTCTGAGGGCGGTTACACCCCTAATCCTCTATAAATAACTGAAGATCAATTCAGTTCAGAGGCTGGTCCTTCTTCTTGGCTGGGATTTTCGGATCTGGACTTGGCAGCAACAGGAGCTTAGATCATCTTCAACAGTGAGCTTCTTCAACCTTGGCTTATCAACCGAACTTTCGGTTCAAAATAACTCTTTTACAGAGTTCTTCAAAACTCGTTCAGAGTTATCAACTCGTCCAGAGTTCTAAAACTTGCCACGCAAGTTCTCCACAACGTCAAATCGTGAGGAGAAGACATCGTTCCAGTGAATCAAGACGTCAGATCGTCAACGGAGAGCAAACTCGACGCGAGCATTCGAGGGAGGCACTCCATCGCCACCGTGAAGAACCCAGTTTTAAACAAAGGGGAAGAACCAATTTTGTTCTCCTCTCTTTTGTAATCGAATTGTAACCGAGATTAAAGGAATACAATTCAATTTTCTTTTATCCTCTTCATTGCAATTTTCCTACATACAAAAGATGGCGACTCCGCTGGGGACTAGCTTTTCTGACGAAGAAGTGGTGGCGCAGTCCGACGTCCACCTCATGGGAACTACTATTGAAACTCTCGTCGTGGAGTTCGACCAAGCAAAATACGAGGAAGCCCTCTCCTCTGGATCGCTTAGCCCTAAGGCTAGGCGTGATGTCAAGATCTCCAAGGAGGTCAAATCCGCTGATGAAACGCCAAAGAAAGTCCTCTCCTTTGGCCAAAAATCGTCGAACAGCCCCTCTGCTTCAGGAGCGGGCTCAGCCTCTGCTGAACTCACACAGCGAGTTGAATATCCCACCTCCGCGTCCGCACGACGTGCCACAGGCCATAAACGGCCTATAGAGGGGACAAACTCCATGAACGTCAACGACGTTGCTGCAAAAGCCTTAAAACAGGCCAAGAAGAACGCTGCTCGTCGAAGAAGAAGGTCTCAGCGACGGGCACAACTTCGAGAAAATCTATCTCCCAACCAACGCGAACTTCGCGTTCGTAAGCCTAAACGCGACCCTGACCTTCGCGTCTACGAGCCCGAACAGGAGCTTCGCGAGGACCAGACTGAACGTGGCCCTCAATGGCGCGTTATACAGCCAAAACACGGACCTCAAGTCTACGTTGAACGCGAACTTCAACTTCGCATTTCCCAGTCAAAACGCGACCCTCATGTCGCCAAACCAGAACGCGGCCCTCATGTCGCCAAACCAGAACGCGACCCTCGTGTTTCAAACGCCGAACGCGACCCTCGCGTCTCAGGTGCCAAACTCGACCTTCGCGTCGATAATGAAGAACGCGACCCTCGCGTTGCCAAACCAAAATGCGGACCTCGCGTTTCAAGTGCCAAACGCGACCTTCGCATCTCAAGCTTCAAATCCAATACCGTGCCTGGTGTATACCGTGGAGCTTCGGGGCGCTGCCCCGAACCCCGCCGGGGGGTATACCATCCCCCCCGGACCCCCTGGCCAGGGGCGCGCCGCCCCCTGGACCCCCGGCTCGCTGACCGGTCAGCGAGACCCCCGAATAGTCTGCGTAGCGCGACTAGATCGAGGGGCGGATATAAGAAGTTCATGGATTCAAGGCATCTCGACCAGATCCATGTTCACCAAGAGCCAGTCCCGTCCAATCATGGACTGGGGGTTCCAATTCGAACCTCACGATCAGTGAGTAACTCTCCTCGAATCTTTACAACATATTTGAGAGAGTTCATATCGAGAGCAAGACTGATGCAACAAGTCATTTGTTCATTCCAGTATGAACGACTGATTTCTACGGTCCTCTCGGGATGTCAATGCTGCTCATATGCGACCAAATAATTGGTGTTCGACCAATTTATGAACGTTGCTCTACTCAACCAACGACGATGTTCTCGCAGGAAGAAGTCTCCAGAGACCGAATATCCTGGGGTCACTATCAATGTGATCAGCAGAGGGAAAACCTCGGGTCCTAGTTCTGATGGCTCTGAAACAAGTCATTCACCGACCGTCAGAGAAATCGCTAACGAGTTTGAAGGAATCTACCAACGCACTCGGACGCGAACAGGAGCCATTCCCCCTGTCAACTATCGAAGTTTGGCTAGAGGAACCAATTCCGATGATGAGCACTCAGCCATTGCAGAGTCCCAATCATCAAGCTCTTTTGTTGAACATGAGAGCTCCGCTTATATGACGGGAAGCTGTAGACGGTAAAAACTACCGCGGCAGATTAGCGAACGAATTCGCCCACAGAACAGGACCACCTTCTCTTAGGCCACTAAGCGGGTTCGCTGGCACACGAACGCCCCACTCTGGCCGCATACGCCAGATCGCAGGGATCCGCCAGCAGGATGAATCCGCCCTCACAACCAAATCCGCCCGCCAGGAGAGTGCTCAAACCCGCCCTCGTGTGCCGAAGCCACTTGCAGAGAGCCACGTCTGCCTGCGTAAGCCGAAAGCCGGGTTTCCAGGGACAAGCCTCCCCTATCTCCCACGATGCGACAGGAGGGGGGAACAGTGTCCCAAGTCCGTCCGACGTCCGCCCGTAATCCAAGCGAACGGGACAGACGCCGGGCCGACCTGCATTCTCATAAATGCAGGTCACCTCACCCATTAGGAAGGAGGGCCAGGGCCATGACGCGCCGAAAGCCATCCGAAGCTCGTTCAGACACGCAACGCCTGTTCCCCCGCCCCTATTCGAACATAGGGGGAGGAAAGAGGCACAACGCCCCAGGACCGCCGGAAGGTCATTCGGTACCTCGCCGCACCAGTGAACGGACGGGTGCCAGAGCCGTCTGCATCCACATAAATGCAGCGCGCCGCGCCCCGAGCGAAGGGTCAGAGCCACCGGCGTTCGATGAGATATCCAAATCTACTCGAGTACCTGGCAGTCGCTGTCACGAGTACGAGGAGGGGCTTTCCCACTCCTATACGACGTGACGCGACCTGTAGCCCCAGAAGCAACCGTTTGTAGTACAGGGGACAATAGGATGTCCTTGAACAGTGTATGGTCACATCCCATGGTTCAAGGGACAACCGAACTGTCCCTCTCCCACTTAAAAGAGCTTCCTACAGCAACCTAAAAAAAAAGATCGATCGAGAGAAGGGCGATAGATCAAAAAAAAGAGGAGAATCGATCAACCAACCGAAGAACCTCCAAGGTCCGAGCTCCGATCGCCGGCGAACTAGAGGATTCGAACTCCTTCACCCAGAGCTTCTACTGAGTACTGAAGCTCTCCAACGACCTCGGTCGAACCGTCCAAGGGAAGCAGACCCGGCGCGAGCACCGGGCGAAGCATCCTGTAGCTACCGTAAAGTCCCCACGAATATAAACAAGGAGGGCATTCCCTCCGCTTCTGTTGTAATTCAGATTGATTTAGTTTGTAATAAGCTTTCTTATAAATACAAACGAAATCCCTCCCTTTTTCCGGGAAAATCAGAAATTTACACCTACAGAAG
>BQKN01031354.1:0-11401 GCA_022839385.1 Asparagus kiusianus
TCGTTCGTCTTCTCCGATTCTTATACACCATGGGCTCCAAGAAAAAGGCCGCCTCTCGCCCCAGATCCACTGCTGCAGCAGCGCCGCCGTCTCAGGCTCCACCCGTCGGTGGTAAGTGTCGCTCCCCGGGGCCGTCAAACTTGCCTCGGCGAGTTCTTTGAAAAAGCCCTAGATGCTTTGCCATCAAACTTGCTTCGGCGAGTTCTTTCTGAAAAACCCTATGTGGGTTCTTGCAAACGAGGAAGACAACTCGTTTTGACATTGTTAACGCAGAGTTAGGACTTTGCGTTCTGAATTTGAAACGTCAGGGCTTGACCCTGCGTTTATGGAATCCGAACGCTGGGTCTGGACTATGCGTTCGAATGATTAACGCAAAGTTCGACTTGTGCGTTGACAAACTCTAAACGTCAAGCCTGAACTGTGCGTTCGAGAAGTTTAACGCAGAGTTCGACCTTTGCGTTGATGAATTTTAAACGCCAGGTCTGAACTGTGCGTTCAACAGATTTAACGCAGGGCTTGACCTTTGCGTTAATGCATTTTAAACGCCAGGTTTGAACTGTGCGTTTGAAAGAGTAACGCAGGGTTGACCTCTGCGTTGATGAAAATTAAACGCTAGATCTGAATCGTGCGTTTGGTAGTTTTCCTCTTTTTTTTTTATTTGACCGACTAAATATTTCTTTGTTTTGCAGTGCCTTATACCCACGAACCTCTCAATCCTCGTCACCACTTTGGGCGTGAGGGGGGCGTGGATTGTAACATGCAATTCAATCTGCGTCAAGAACTCCCGGTATTCCAAGATTCTGACAAGGATCGTGTCACCTTGATCTCCGATCCAAGTACAGATATACTTAGGGTATTGGTTACAGACGCCAAATTTGAGACTGGGTCCCGCAAGAAACTTGTCAAGCCGGATTTTCTATTTGGGGATCGTGTCACTATCTCAAAAGAGATCGTGCACGGCGGACACTACAAATGGCTTCAGCAAATTGAAGATCGTCGCTTCTTTCTTCCTGACATGCACAGGATGTTTCCCATCTCTTATTACCAATGCGCCTCCGTTCCCCGCCACATGAATTGGGACTTGGTGAGAGAGCAAGATGGGGTAGCTGTCGGGGTTCTAACTCACAAGGGTGTACATTCCGCTGGTTATAGTCGACAAGTGTCAGCCTTGGAACCCTGCTTATTCTCACGGGGATATCCTTTAGGAGAAAGTGCTAGCCCAGCTAACACTTTCATGCGACGATTTTTGACTGCCAAAGGTGAATTTCCAACCGCAGTATTCCGAACTCCTGGATGGGTACATTCCACTAAGGCAGGATGGTGGGCATGAATGATAGAATTCGTACTGGCGGAGTTAAAGGGACCGTTAACTCAATCTGGGCTTGGTTGCCCTATTAGGGCTACTCAATTCGGTATTGCTCTTAGTCCTTATAACTTCTTCGCCATTCTGGAACGGTACAATCCAGAGACTTGTACATTTTTCACACCGGAAGGAGAATTAGGGTTCGCCCTACATGAGATGTTTGACGTCTCAGGTCTTCCTTTTGGAGACTTACCTTATGAAGAGTTTGTCCCTGGGTCAAATGAACTGAAAATTTTGAAGGAGACGAACCCTGAAGTATATGACACTCTATGGGAAGTGATGTGTCATTTCCAAATCTGCAGCCAACTGACAGGAGCACGTGGACGTGGCATCAAACAGCTATCTTGGGCTGAGTATCTTTTCCAGAATTTGTCTAACAAAGCTGTCAACGTATCTCGTCGAGAGGCAAGCACCCCTGAGACCATTCAGACTTTGATTAGTGACGCCACCGTTCACTATGTTAGCGAGGGAATAGAAGATGATTTCCCCGCACAAACTGAATTTGAGAGCTTCCATCACCAGGCAGCCATTCCAATCTCTGATATGGCTTTATTGGCGGGTTTTCTCATGTTGTGGCTAAAGCGGTGTGTGGTCCCTACCAGGCCAATAGATGCTGTGATGATTGAGGTAGCTTACCCGGCTGTCCTCTTAGCTCACGGGAAGCCCATAAATCTACTTTCGGCCATGACATGTTGTCTATAGCATGGCTTAAGGGAATTGTGTCTCGAGTTTATCCAAGTGAAGGATATAGACACTGAAGGAAAGAAAAGCTTGGTGACCCCAAATCCCAGAGTACCCTTGCCATATACTTACTTAATGGCTTGGTATGCCTCGCATTGTTCACATCTAATGAGCGCTCCGTCTTCCACAGATGAAGGTTTCATCCCTTTTGTGCAGAGATTAGAAAAGGCTACTTGGATAGGCACCTACGTAGTGAAGGTCCGTCAGATCCTGTCGAGAGACCTCAACTACGACATCTTCCGCTGCTTCCCGGATTTTGAGGGTGGAGGGTATGGACAGGTATTCCAAGATACTGCTGGTCCTAATGGTTTCACTCGCTTGGACGGTGGAGTTTTCCATTGGCTGTTAAATATCAGACCTGGTTATCTCATCCTCAGGCAAAATGATAAATGCATAATTGAGCCCTATCAACCGTATAGATTTGCTCGCCAATTCGGATACGACCAACTGTATGTTGGCAATCCAAGAAGCCTACTTTCGGTTATGGGCAACATATACGAAGGAGCTCGAGCCTGGTATTATTCCACCGCAGGTTGCACCGGGGCTACCTTCAGATTACCCCACAAAACACCGAATTCTCTTCTTTCCGCGGCTTTCTGTAACTGGTATTATACAGCTTCTACAATCACAGAATATAAACTGTACACTTCAGGCCTCCGTGAAATTAGAAAGCTATATACATCCCGGAAAGGAGCTCGTGTGTCTTGTCTGAAAGGGATCGACGAGTTTTTAGATTTTGAAGATGAAGCTGAGGAAGAGGAAGGGGAACTAGGAGTAGAGAGTCCCCCGGTAATGAATCCCACAGCTGCTGAAGCTCCAAGGACAAAAGCAACTGGAAAGAGAGCTCTATCCGAAGCCGAAGAAGCTCGATATGAGAAACGCACTCGTAGAAAGCTAATAATAGACCCTCCTGCCGAGAAGTTGATGGGGGATGCTTTTAAATCTGCCGACAGAGGAGATGAGCAAGAACCCATTGCTGCAAGTCATCCTGATCGCGCAGGTCCTCATTCTGAGAGTACTACATTCGTTGAAGAACTTTCTCCTTATTGTCCCTTGGATCAGGCAGAGGGTGGAGATGAATTCCCAATTGAGGATATGGGAGCTTCTTCTACAGCAGATCCCGATATCTCGCCATTTCCAGAACAAGTTCTTGATGCTGCTTCTTCACCTGCAAGGGTGCTACCTACAACGTCTTCATATGAAGGAGTTAAGCTACCTGCAGACGAACTGGTGTCGGAAAAACTTGTACATTCTAATGAGAGTCAGTCTCCCGCCTCCTCTGCACTATTGCCGCATTCAGAGACTATTATTCCTAGTCCCACGACTGGTCGGCTGACTAAAGTGGACACGTCAACGAGCTCTCCAGGACTGTCGACTGCAGATGATGACGAACCGTTAGACTATGAGAGCTCGTCTCACCATGATGACGCTGAGGAAGAGGATGAAAATGATGATGACGATTCCGCTAGCTGGGCTAATCCTACACCACCCCCTTCTGATAAGGCGTCCGGTTATCTTCCTTTTTACCTTACCGGTAGAAGTTATACATTCTGATTTCTCTGGTGTTTCTTTATTTTATACTGATTGCTCTTTTGTGTAGGTTCCCCAACTCATGAGGCTGCTGGTACGTCATCATCGCTCCCCTCGCAAGCAGCGGATGTTCCTCCTTCTGAATCAACACCAGTGACTACCGGCTCTTTACTATTTAGAATAACTTCAGAAAACTTCAATCGTCAGAGGTGTAATGTTAACATGACGATATACAAGACAAATTACAATTTATTCCCGAAATGCATTATGAATTGGCAACCCCCAGCCCGACTCGGCTGGAATTTACAAGAACAAGAAGTGGACTTCATGATTTACGGAAAATATCTCTTAAGGAATTTCCCATTAATTGGCATCATGAGCCTGTCTCCTTTTTGATTGATAAGACGATAAGCTCCACCCGAATAGACTGAATCTATTACGAATGGCCCTTCCCATTTAGGATTAAACTTCCCTTTGGTTTTGTGTGTCATCACCATGGGTCGTCTGTTAGCCAAAACCAGATCGCCTTTCTTAAAAATCCGTTCCTTAACCTTTTTGTTGTAGGCTTTGGAAATACGGGCTTGATACAATTCAATCTGCTGCTGAGCCTTGAGTCGTTTGTCATCTAAGGCTTTGAGTTCTTGCAGACGTCGTTGATGTTTTTCTTCTTCTGTTAATCCGGTTGCCACCGCGATTCTCAGAGAAGGAATCTGAATCTCTAATGGCAATACCGCCTCACAGCCGTATACCAAAGAGAATGGTGTAGCTCGTGTAGGGGTTCTCACCGTGGTGCGGTAGGCCCACAGACATTCGCCGAGTCTTTCGTCCCAATCACGTCGGCTCTTGGAGACAAATTTCTTGAGAAGTTTTACTATGGTTTTATTGAATGCTTCTGCAAGACCATTCGCCGGCGGGTAATACGCCGTAGATGCAACACTTTGGATCCTGAATTTATCACAGAATCTCTGGAATCCAAAACTGACGAATTGTGTCCCGTTGTCGTGAACTATTCGTCGTGGTACTCCAAAACGGTAGACAACGTGATGTTTGATGAACTTGATTACATTTGAAGTCTTGACTTCTTTTAACGGGACTGCCTCCGCCCATTTGGAGAAGTAATCAGTCACAGCCAGAATGAACCGGTGTCCCTTGGACGTTGGAGGGGAAATCGGTCCTACAATATCCATACCCCCCATTTCGAAAGGCCAGGACGCCGACGTGGGGTGTAGATTTCCAGGTGCTTGGTGGATGAAGTCTCCATGAATTTGACATGCGTGACAATGTTTAGCATAGTCAATCGTGTCTGAAAACATCTTCGGCCAATAATAACCGATTCGTCGGAGGCGATCTCCTAATTTAGCTCCGGGCTGATGAGCTCCACACAACCCGTCATGAGCCTCTTTGAGAGCCTCTTTCGCTTCATTTCGGGAAAGGCATCTAAGTAAGACTCCATCGTGTGATTTGCGATACAGGACTTGAGAAACTGCATCGTAATAGAATCGGAGGGCCTTTCGTTTGATAGAAGCCGCTTCCTTAGGATCATCGGGCAGAATGCCATACAGGGCATAGTCGATGTAGGGGAACCGCCAATCCCTAGCTTCAAACTCTATAAATGCTGTACAGACTTCTCCTGACGTCGCCTCGTCTGGGTCTTCCTCCATGGGGATCTTGGAAAAGCATAATCTCCGTCTCATGACTGGAATCGTTGTTTCAACTTCCGGTGGCAATGCTAATGAAGTTGCCAAGGAGGCTAAAGCATCTGCATACGCATTCTGAGCTCGTGGTACATATTCGATGAAGAAACCTTCGAACCTTTGAGCTTGTTCTAGCACCGCGAAGCAGTATGGGATCAAATCTTCATGACGTACTTCGTATTCTCCCCGGACTTGATTAACGATTAGCTGAGAGTCACCGTAAGCTTCGAGGTTTTGAATCGGCACATTGCATTCCTAATAGCAGAGCATTATACTCCGCTACATTGTTGGTGCAAGGTTCGATTAGGGAGAATCCCCTTGGGATTACATGACCATTCGGAGAGACTAATACTACTCCTACTCCCGCAGTGATTGCTCCATGAGGGTTTGCTCTAGACGCGCCGTCGAAGAATAACTTCCATACTTGAGTAGCTTCCTGGATGACGCAAGCTTCAGCGACTTCGTCAGGTAATTCTTCATACAACTTAGACGTTCCCGATACTGGGTGATCGGCTAAGAAGTCTGCCAATGCTTGACCCTTAACCGCCTTTTGAGGCATGAACTGCATGTCGTATTGTGACAAGAGAATAGCCCACTTTGCTAGTCGACTATTCAGAGATGATGGTTTCGTCATCAGAACTCTCAAAGGATTCACCTTAGAGATGACCTGAATGGTTTGTCCAACTAGGTAATGTCGCATCTTTTGAATTGCGAATACCAAGGCGAGACATTCTTTTTCGACCGGATTGTACCGGTGTTCGGCTCCCATCATAGTCCTGCTCAGATAATAGATGGCTTGCTCTTGACCTTGATCATTGTTCTGGGCTAACAAAGCTCCGAGAGAATGATCCATAGCCCTCACATATAACAGGAACGGTTTTCCTGATATCGGGGCTACGAGAACTGGCGGTTGAGTGAGATATCTCTTAATCTCCTCGAATGCTTTTTGACACTCAGCATCCCAAACAAAAGATATCCCTTTCTTCATGAGCTTAGAGAAAGGCTGGCAGTGCCCAGAAAGATTTGATATGAATCTTCGAATGTAGGCTAATCTACCTTGCAAACCTCTGAGCTCTTTGAGATTCTTCGGAGGTGACATGTCCTGAATGGCACGTACTTTCTCTGGATCAAGAGAAATTCCCTTGGATGTGACGATAAATCCCAGAAATTTTCCACTTGATACCCCAAGAAATGATTTTGTAGGGTTCATCTTCAGCTGGTGTGTCCGCATAATTTCGAACATTGTCCTCAAGTCTGCAAGGTGATCACCTTTATGTTGGTTTTTCACTGCTATGTCGTCAACGTAGCACTCGATCTTCTTTCGCAGATGCTCATGGAAGATGGTGTTCATTGCCCGTTGATACGTTGCCCCTGCATTTTTCAGGCCGAAGGGCATTACCGTGTAGCAATACACCCCCAGCGGTGTTCTGAATGCGGTATGCTTCTCGTCGTCCGGGTGCATCTTGATCTGATTGTACCCGGAGAACCCATCCATAAAAGACATTCTTTCATATCCGCAGGTGTTATCGATCATGACATCTATGATAGGAAGCGGGAATTCGTCCTTCGGACAAGCTGCATTAAGGTCGCGAAAGTCAATGCATATCCGGACCTTACCGTTTTTCTTGGGAACTGGAACAATGTTGGCCACCCAGTCCGGGTGTTGTTCCTCCCTGACAAAACCTGAGTCTATAAGCTTTTTGACTTCTGACTCAATTGATTCCATGATCTCTGGACGAAACCTGCGTTGTTGTTGTTTAACGGGTTTTGCATCAGGATCAATGTTGAGACGGTGCACGGCAACCTTCGGGTCAAGGCCTGGCATATCTTCATAATTCCAAGCGAAGACATCTATATATTCTCGGATAAGAGATATAAGGTCTTCTTTTTCGGATGATGACAGGTCTTCAGCTATAAAAATAGGTTTGGGGTCAGACTCGTCTCCCATATTGACCTGGATCACCTTATCTTCAGTGGGTGGTTCGCGTTGCTCGAAGCGCATATCCCACAAGATGTTAAGACGCTTGATCCAAGGATCGTCGGTTGATTCGACTAACTCTTCATCACCCCCTGCATCTTCATCGGGGTGCCTAGTTGAAGCCATGTTTACAGTCAGACCTTTAAAGAAAGGTCCAACACTGACATCGGATTCCCAGGAAGATGTTCCAGATGAATGATCTTGACGCAGATAATTACTGATATCATTTTCTGAGGCAGGGGGAGTTGTGACATAACCTAAGCCCCTTCCAGTTTTTTGATAATAGTCTGGAGGTTTCCCTATAGGGGTTAGAGACATTCGGATTGGGGTTCGTCTACCTTTTCCGAAATTCAGACCCTGTTTATTGCTAAAGTTATACCCCATTCGTTTCATTAAGTGTATAGAATTGGGTTCATGGTAATGGAATTGGGGACTTCCGTCGTTTTCCTCTGAACTTCCTCGTTTGAGTTGTTCGGGTTTGACTTTACCAAAACAGATTGGCTTCTGCCCTTTCCTTTTGGACGGGACTTTGAAGAAAGCCTTCTGTACATCTTCTGCTTCTTCATCCGAGGCAAAGGATGACTTGAGAGGCAAAGCAAGTGATGCTTTCGTGCACAGTGTGTGCCATGGGTCAGTACCTGCATTAGAATTATTCTCTACTGGTTCATTACTAGAGGACACATCAGGAAAGTACGCTAAAAGAAAATCTTCATTAATGCACCACTCTCCCTCGCTCGGTACATTATTATTACCCTCATCTTGACCCATTATATCTAAGTTCAATTCCCACGGACAATCTTCTCCAGGATCTGGTTCAATGTCAGCTTCATTGCCACTGTCCGCATCTTCTTTTTCCTGAGATTCCAGGTAGAAAACCGAGTCTGTGTGAAAGTTTTCCACTCCTCGGAAGGGATACTTTTCTGCAATTAGAGTTCAGACTTCTCCCTCATCATTGGCATATTTCATGACCTGATGCAGGGTAGACGGGACAATGCGGTTTGCATGTATCCAGGGCCTTCCTAACAATAGATTGTAGGAAGTGTCTGCGTCTATGATGTAGCATGTCACCTCGGACTTGAGGTCTCCAATTTGACATCTGAGCTTTATCTTCCCAAGGGGCCGAGTGCTGTTTGCATTGAACCCGAAGATGGTGGTCTGGGTAGTGTGCAACCTGTGCATAGGGATCCCTAAGACCTGCATGACCCTATAAGGCATGATGCTGAGTGCAGAGCCCGGGTCAACCTGAACACGACTGATTTCGGACGATCCGATATACCCTATGTAATACAAAGGTCTGTCATGTTTGTGTTTAACCTACATATCTTCTTGAGTGAACGATATACAAGGTAGACTTCTTGCAGCTTGCAGACATTGCCGACAAGTTTGATCTTCAGAAACTTCGGGAATTGGAGCAACTTGTGTGATGAAACTCTCCGTATTCTTCAAAGCTTCAATTAGAGCTTCTTTGGTAGTTTTTGACAACTTTAGGAGCTCATATAATGTGATTCTGGCCGGTATGTTGGCCAGCTGTGCCATGACATTGAATTGAAATGGAGCACTCGATTCTCCGGATTTCTGGTGGAGATTTCTATTGAACCGGAGCTCCTTTTGCTTCCCTTTATCAGCAGGCCTCTTTGGTACAGAACCCCCAGCGTCTTGGGGCTGTTCTTCAGTTTCTTGAGGGTTCTGGTTGTAGTCCTTCAAGTAAGCCTTCCCTGACCGAGTGCCGGGGTTACCTTCTGGATATGCCGCTAGAACGATCCTCTCGTCTTCTGAGTCGGTAAGCGGTTTGAGCAAATCATCATTCTCATTAACAGAGGGGCTAATCATGTTGGATGACTTAGCCTTTCCTCTTTTCTTCTTGGACGAGTTGTTCGTCCACTGTTGGTCTTCTACCAAATCAGGGTGAACCCACATGATCTCCCCTTTTGGAGTGGTGAGGGGTATCAATCCCTTGTCTTTCTGACTGTGCAAGTCAGTATTCTTCAGGTGCATTTCACCCTTGTGAATGGGGACCACGCCATCTGCGGTTGCCACTGGTGGGATGTCACCGAACTGCACTGCTATCATGTTGGTAGACACCGTCTTTTGCTCAGGCTTCAGAGTGAGCACCTTAGCGTCCACCAAATTCTGGAGAATATCTTAAAGATGTAACATCTCCGGGTAGGATGACCCAGGAATCTGTGGTAGCGGCAATAATTAGGGGCATCTACCTTCCCTGCTTCATCCGGCTTCCGGATTTCAGGAAGTTGTAGTTTATTATTTTTCTGCAGCAGCTGGAACAAGGTGTCCACGTGCTCCTCCTTGAAAGAATATTGTTTGGGCGTTTTTTTGCTTATTAGGCGTTTTGCCCTGATTCGTTGGAGGCGGTACTCTCGTGTAATCAGCTGCTAAGGTCTCTTTTCCTTTAGACCGTTGGGCATTGTTCTGATTACGTTGCTGTTGTTGTTACGGTTTGGGCTGTGCAGCTTCTTCGGCTTTCACCCGAGCAACAATCTCTTCAGCTTGTTCTCCTTGCGAAACCAGCTGTCTCTAGGAGCGACATTCCGCCACCCCCATCTGAGCGAGGAGCTGCGTCTGCAGGTTGTGCCTGCAAGTTTCAACCAATGTTGATTGAGTCATACCTGAGGGTCATCGTAATGCTATGCTGCGGAACCTCTCTACATAAGCCTTGATAGACTCTTCTTTCCTCTGTTTAGTGGCGAGAAGAGTCGGGACTGAGACCTCCGTGTCATCCTCGAAGAATCTAGCCAAGAAGAGCCTTTCCAAATCTACCCACTTCTGAATAGATCCAGCAGGCAGTTTCATAAACCATTCAAAAGCCACTCCCTTAAGAGTGTCGATGAATAAACGCGTCAGTATGACATCGTTTGCTGCTACATCTCCAGTCTGAGACTTGAAATAATAGATGTGCTGATTTGGTGATCCCGTGCCATCGAACGGTTGCAATGTTGGAGCTTTGAACTTCGGTGGGTAGGGGGCTATATCCCACTCAGCAGGATAAGGCCTCACTACTCCTTCTTCGCGGAGCTCACTTCTGTTGGCGATTGCATTGAGGCGAGCCTCCAGTTCATCCATCTTAGTGGACTGAGGATGCAGTTCTCTTTCCACCTCCTTCTCACCTTTAGAAGAGGATTCCAAATTGTGAGTCTCACGATCTGAATGTTCGTGAGTTTTGTGTTTTCCCTTTGACGTTGTTCTCCGGGAAGATTCAGGTTTTTGCCCTTTTTCTGCCAGAAGTTGGGCTAACATATCCTTCAATTGGAGAAGTGTCTCTTGTTGCGCCTGGAGTATGACGTGATGCTCGTCTACCCTTTTGGCTATGTCTTCGGGATTTCCCGTCATATAAACAGAAACTTCTTGTGCTCCGACAGAGCTCGAGGACTGAGATTCGGCTATTGCCGAATGTTCATCACTTGTTGTTATCCCCTTGGCTAACTTTTGATAGTCAACCGGGCGAATAGCTCCTGTTCGCGTCCGAGTATTCCGATATACTCCTTCGAACTGGTCACAAATTTCCTTAACAGTTGGGGAATGACTTCTTTGTGACTCGTCAGAATCGGAATGTGAGGCTCTTCCTCTTCCAATCATATTGATAGTGACCTCCGGATATTCAATTTCAGAGGCTTTCTTCTGTCGTCGTTGTCGCTTGGGAGGCCTAACGACACTTGTTAATCTGTTGAACACCGACTGTCTAGGCGTAGGTGAACAACAGCTGCATTCGGAGAGGAC
Source organism: Asparagus kiusianus (assembly GCA_022839385.1). NCBI lineage: Eukaryota > Viridiplantae > Streptophyta > Magnoliopsida > Asparagales > Asparagaceae > Asparagus > Asparagus kiusianus. The sequence continues at coordinate 11,039 of BQKN01031354.1, forward strand.
AGCGGAAATGAGCCGTTCACACTGACATGAATGGGCCATTTGCTGTGTTGGCCTTCCTCTTGACAGTAGCTCACGTAAGTCGGAGACCTGGGAAAGATTTTGTGAGGGTGGAGATGGAACCCCCTGCCTTTGGATGGGTTGGACATGAATATTAAATCCATGCCGTCCTTTTTGATCCTGACGGACCGTGTCATGTTCTTGAGGCGAAGCATGAAGGTCGCGCTTTGGTTTATAAACACGAGGTCGAGGCCTGTGTTTTACTGATGGAACAGATCCTTGTGGACCTTGTCCCGATTGAACGCACACTTGTGGGGTACGTTTTGATGTTGAAACAGACCCCTGCGGGTCTTGTTTTGGTTGAAC
>BQKN01031385.1:0-16179 GCA_022839385.1 Asparagus kiusianus
AGTCATATATATATATATGTTTGTTTTTATATGGTTAACTTGTTTTGGTTTAGTTATGTAGATATGAAACAATATATATCTTCATATACACTTTCGTTTGTTTTATATTCTATTGTATTTAAAAAAATATTGTGTTTATAGATTAAAGACTTGTTCGCACTATTTTCATATCTTGTATAATGTTTACAAGTCCATTCTAAAGTGTTTCCAAGTTGTTTGAACTCGTTTTTGGAAAAATCAAGTTTTTTTGTTCATGTACGTGCATGTGTCCGTGCATGTTTTTACAAAACTGATGCGTTTTCACAATTGAAAAATGCGATTTGAAAAATTTCTTCGTTTACATATTTATCTTCATATATACAAACTTTTTCCCAAGTTTTACTAATTTTGGAGTTGTTTTGTTATTTTCAATTGAATTTACAAAATCAAGTTTTCAGTAGTTTTTTCAGAAACTGTATATCAGTGTTAAATTTTTTTTCTCTCAACTGGTAAGTGATATTTCATAAATTCCTTCTCTAACATATCCTTATACATGTCTAAAACATTATCAAAAAATTTCATAATTTTTGGAGTTGATTTACTATTTTTAATTGATTTTATAATATTAGATACGTAAAATTCCAGCATCTGTCAAAATCTGGAAAAGTGCGGTCGACAGCCACGGTCGACCGTGCTACAGTATAACCATCAGTAGTCAAGAGACCGATTTTGTAGTTTTGCTTTTCACGGTCGACCGCCACGGTCGACCGCCTATGTTACCGTTGCACAGTAACAGTAACTTGCTGAATTTTATCTTTTACTGGTTTTTGGGTGTTTTGGGGGTTGTTTTCTTCTACCCTATATATACCCCATTGCATTTATCATTTGATACACCATGAGAATGTTTTAAAAGATTTTAAGAAGGGTTTAAGCTTGTTTTGTTTTTGTTTAAAAAAGAGTGTTTAAGAAGCTTTTAAGCATTTGAGAGTTTGAGTTTGTGAAATCTATTTCACAAGAGCTTGAGGAGATCGTCTATTGGTGTTTGAGCATCCAACTATACTCCCTCGATCTCTTGATTTATTAAGAAGTTTTCTAAACTCTATTTCTAGCTCTTTTATATATATTTGATTATCATTGTTATCAAGCTAGAATTATATTGAGTTTAGTTTTGATTTATTTCTCTTTGTTTACACACACACAACCATTAAGCTTATTGTATTTACATTCATAGTATATTTGGGTTGTGGGATTGTATCATTGAGAGTGAACTTATATTGTGTTCTCATCTATTGTAGAAAGTAAATCATTTGTTATATTGTGAGATTGTAAGGTTTTCGGTGAGCTAGAAAATCGAGTGTGTTGTTGTAAAGTTTTCGGTGAGCTAGAAAACCGAGTGAGAGTGTGAGGTGTGAACGTTGATCGGTGAGCGTTGAAAATCAATATTGTGAGGTATAAATGTTATTCGGGTGAGCGTAGAAAACCTGGTTGTGATAGTGGATTTCACCCCGGGAGTGGGGAGCGGAGACGTAGGACGGAAGGTCCGAACTTCGTGATCATTTGCTTGTGTTTGAGTTTGCTTTGGCATTTCATTTGTGCTTAGTATTCATTACTGTAACGCCCCTGTTTTCACACATGGCTGCAGTCCAAGGTGAACCCAGAGATGTCAAACCTGGCATGCACCCATACTGTACAACAACAAATTTTACCAATCACAGTAATATCCTCTAGTGAGATCAAATAAAAGCGTAGGTACAAAACAAGCAAATAAGTAGAACAATAATAATAGACATGATAAAGAGGATGATATCTCATAAATAAAGGTCATGTCTCAGCTGAAAATAAATTGAAATACATATGGAGTCTGAAATAACATACGATGTCTCAACATGAATCAAAACGGAAAGTCGAACTAAGGCGCATTGCCTTTACAAAATGAAACTAAACTCTTAAGTCTGAATAAAATTTAAAACTACAGTGGAGCCTCTAATAAATCTCTCGGGACGGCGACTATGCAAGAACTCCGTCATCCTGCGGTTCTCCGAAATTCCGAGCTACCTGAAAGGGTATTTTTAAAAGAAAAAGAAACAACAACAAGAGCGTCAGAGTGTTACAGCAAGATTACCCCCATCCGCCCCCAGGAGAAGGGCTGCTAGGATGGAGTGGAGGCTCTATCTATTAAGCATAGTCTACCTATATCATTTTCCCTGTATCTAGCGGAATTAATATTCAGACACCTACAAAACGAGACGTAGTACGTCGAGCGAAATAATCCAAACAAGGAAACCCTCATGTATATATCATATGTCCCGAATTGTAAACATCTAAACATTAATAGCGAAATAAGAATAAACAATCTAATGAAACCAATAATTAGAGATCCATAACACGAGACTGGTACGTCGAGCGAAATAATCCAAACAAGGAAACCCTCATGTATATACCATAAGTCTCAAATTGTGAATCTCTAATCATTGATCCCAACTAAGAAAAAAAAGATAGTAAAAGAAATAAGATATCAACACATCATATTTATAATATCTTCCATAATCACTGGAGAGATAGAATAAAATACCAACACATAATTTTGTATACTTTTAAAGTAACGTATCTCTGTTATATAGTTCACTGATAGGTCGTATTTATAATCGGCATCTGTCATACTTAGGCTATCAAGTAATTATCTCAGTACGACGGACTACCCTATAGGTATCCTGAACTGTGTACACGACTCATTAGTCTCATCGCGATCTCAGTGCATAACATGAGTGCGGGACGGACTACCAAATAGGCATCCTAGAAATACGGCTCACGAGCCTCATCGCACCCTAGTGCGGGATGGACGGCTAGATCAAGCCTCCTAAAATCTGACTCAATGGCCTGTACATGTGGAATATCGACGCACTATCTCATGTAGTACTAAACTGAGCACATTAACGATATTCACCTCATATAAATCTTTGTACCTCTGGCATGTCGATGTACTATCCCATATAATACTGAGCTATGCTCTTCAATGATTGTTACCTCATATATAAACCGTATATATCTGGTGTGTCGACGCACTATCCCATATAGTACTAAGCTGTGCTCATCAACGACATCAAACATATATATGAACTACATCTAATTAAAATATGATAAAATCAAAATTTATCATAATCCCGTTAGGATTCTTAAATATATAACATAACATATTCATGATTATACGTATAACATCAAGCGGCTCAAAACTCCGCGAACGCACCTCAAAACGGTGCAACACAGCTCCACAAAACGAGCAGGAAAAAACAGACATGACATCTGTTAGTAAAACAAGCATATCTTTCTCTAGGAAAACTATTTTTACAAATGGTTTTTTTTTAAAACTAGATTCACACATCTTTCAAATGACATAAGTTTGGTTTAGTTTAGAGTTCATTTGTTATCCCAAATCTCTAGTTAAATATTATATATGTGCAGCCATTTTTCTACTGGACATGTTGTTAGTAAAAAGATCATATCTTTCTCTATATAAATGATTTTTAAAATTAGTCCTCTGTTTTAGAAACTAGATACATATATATTTTATTTGATACTAGTTTGGTTAAATTTGGAGTTTATTTTCTATTTCGAAATCTCAGTTAAACATGATATAATTGTTGCAGTTTTCTGCAGAAAACATTTATTTAGTACATCTCTTAAATTTCTCATATATAAATAAAATTATGAAAAATCCTAATGATTATGATCATGATACTATTATAAACAGCAAGAAAAAAATTATTAATATAGCATTGGTTTATGTTTTAACATAAAAAATTTAAATTTTATCACATCATGTTAAGATTCAAGCATGAAAACATATATTCAACATCATATTAAACATCTAACTAGTTATTTAACTATGCGGAAGGGTTTGGATAAAGATAATCTTACCTTAGACATTGTTCTAAACCTCTGAAATAACCAGCAACCAAAAAAAAGTGCAACCAAGCTGTTTTCCCCTTGCTACACGTTGATGATCTCGCCCTCGTGTCGATATTTGCTTCACAAAGCTCTCAAACTTCTCAACTTTAGGGCTAGGGATTCAGAGAGAGGAAGAGGGGCTACTAGGGTTTGAAACTCTAATGTAAGGATGTAAATTTTTATAAAAACATATGATTATATATATGCAAACCCAAACTAAACCCGTTTGACCCGAACCAGGAATCCTAATCTGACTAGGAAAATGATCTTCGGTATTTTGGTTATAACTTTCTCATCCGATATCAGAATGAAGTGATTAAAGATATGTTGGAAATCTGTTAAAAATACCTACAACTTTGGTCTTTTAAGTTTTCCCAGATTCTAAGTGTAAAATAGTGTAAAATCTATAAACGTTTAACTGGTCATTTTTTCCAGATTTTTCTCGTGCATGTTTTGTGCATTTGCACTCATGTATTCATATATATGTATCGAATTGATCTCAAATCAATTCCTAGTATACTCAAATATTAATAAACATTATTTATCATGATATATTATTTTTATTATTATATTTCACAATCATTCAAAATTACGGGGTTTTACATTCTTCCCCCCTTAAAAGAATTCCATCCCCGAAATTCCGCATTCGTATATTAGAGATTAATAATGCCAGAAAAGAACATTGAGAGAATAATCCAGACAAGAAAACCCTCATATACACATCTCGTATCATTAGTCTCCAGATATGAACATGGCAATATCTATATTTAACAATCTAAGATGCCAATATTTCCACTTAACCCCTAACTAAACGGAACTAGTACGTCGGGCGAAAAATCCAGATAAGGAACCCCCCATATATATATCATGTGTTCCGAATAATTATAAGTTAAGTATCAATACCTCCATTCTAGCGTTAAATGTAAATATAACCATACAAATAATTACATACATAAATCAATCCACCTTCTCAATAGGTGCAGGTAGTCGCGATGCATAACATCTTCGCGCTCCCGAGAATCATCCTTAATGTCTATACTTAATAGCCTAAAATGCAAATACCCCCACTTAACCCCTAACTAAATGGAACAAGTACATCGAGCAAAAAATCCAAACAAGGAACCCCTCATATATATACCATATATTCCGAGTACTTAGGAGTTAAGTGTTAATACCATCATTTTAGCGTTTAGTATAAACATTACCATATAGGTAGCCACAAATGATAAACAAGTCATACTAAATTTAATTTACTTGCTAGAACAGGTGTGGATAGTCGCGACGTATATCCTCTTCGCGTTCCCAAGAAGCCTCCTCAGCTCCTCTCCGATTCCACTGAACTTTAACTAAAGGTATCACCTTGTTTCTCAACTTCTTGTCCTCCTTGGCAAGAATACATATAGGAATTTCAATAGTAGTCAGATCCTCCTGAATCTCGATATCTGGTGCGTCTAATACTCGTTGCTCCTCCTCATCGTGTAGGTGCTTCTTAAGCATCGAAACATGAAAAACATCGTGTATGCTCGACATGGATGCTGGTAGGTCTAGTCGATATGAAACAGCCCCAATGCGCTCAATAATCAGGAATGGTCCAATATACATCGGGGCAAGTTTTTCTCGTCTGCCAAAACGCTAAACTCCTTTCATTGGTGATATTTTCAATAACACATAGTCCTCAACTTAGAACTCTAACGGTCGTCGCATATGATCTGCATAACTCTTCTGACGACTCTGTGCTGCAAGAATATGCTCTCGAATGACTACTACCTTCTCCGTAGTTTGCCTCACAAGTTCTGGTCCAAGCAATAGGCTATCCTCTGGTTCTGCCCAACAAATAGGTGATCTACAAGGCCTCCCGTATAATGCTTCATACGGTGCCATCCCAATAGTCGCTTGGTAGCTATTATTATAAACGAATTCGATTAATGGGATGTGGTCCTCCCAGCTACCTTAGAAATCAATGACACATGCTCGCAACATGTCCTCCAATATTTGGTTTACTCTCTCCGTCTGCCCATCTGTCTGTGGATGAAACACACTAGAATAAGATAATCTGCTACCGAAAGAGTTTTGGAAGCTTCTCCAAAAATATGAAGTAAAACCGAGCCTCGATCTGACACAATCGTCTCTGGAACTCCATGTAATCTCACGATCTCCTGAATAAATATCCGTGCATATGTCTCTGCCGTGTATGTCGTCTTTACTGGTATAAAATGTGCTGACTTTGTCAACCGATCTACTACCACTCAAACTGAATCATTCCCCTTCTTTGATTTTGGCAATCCTACAATGAAGTCCATAGAAATATCTGTCCACTTTCACTCCGAAATGGGTAAAGACTGTAGGGTTCCTGCCGGTCTTTAATGTTCTGCCTTCACTTGCTGGTAGGTAAAGCACTTAGCTACATATTCTGCAATCTCTCTACGCATGCCGCTCCACCAAAAATATCTCTTCAGATCCTTGTACATCTTCGTTGTACCTGGATGCGCTATATACCTGGTACGATGCGCTTCGTCGAATAAATCCTTCTTCATCTGAGCATTAGCTGGCATTACTAATCGGCCCTTCATCCGAAGTCCTCCATCTGCTCTAACGGTCCAATTAGTCTTTGGCTCTTTGGAAATCTCCCCCTTTCGGGCTTGAATCCAAGAGTAGTCCAACTGAGTTCTGACCACTCTGTCACTCCAAGATGGCTGTACAGATAAAGTCCCAAAAATACGCTGCTTCCGTCAATCTTCGGTCTAAAGTCGAACTGGCTAAGTGTGTGGAGATCTCGATATAACGAACATCTCAGAGCTACAATCCTGTGATGACGCTTCCTACTCAATGCGTCTGCTACGACATTCGCCTTCCCCAGGTGATACTGAATCGCGAACTCATAATCCTTAATGAACTCAACCCATCGTCGCTGTCTCTGATTTAGTTCTTTCTGAGAGAAGAGGTACTTCAAGCTCTGATGATCTGTGAATAGCTCAAACTGTACCCCGTACAAGTAGTGTCTCCATGTCTTCAATGCGAAGACCACTGCTGCTAGCTCCAACTCATGTGTGGGATAGTTCTGTTCATGCGTTCTCAACTAACACGAAATGTATGCTACTACCCTCTAGGTCTGCATCAAAACACCTCCTAGACCAGCTAACGACACATCTGTGTAGACTACGAAGGTCTTATCACTGCTAGGAATGGTCAAAACTAGTGCCGTAGTCAACTTAGCCTTCAAAGTCTCAAAGGCCTCCTGGCACTCCGTGCTCCAAACAAAAGGTACACCCTTTTTCGTAAGGCGTGTAAGTGGTGTGGCTATTTTTGAGAAGTCCTGAATAAACTTTCTGTAATAGCCAGCCAAACCCAAAAAGCTACAGATCTCGGTAACTGTCGTCGGCGGCTCCCAATCAAGTACTGCCGTAACCTTAGTTGGATCCACTACAATGCCCTCTCTGCTGATGACGTGGCCTAAAAATCTGACCTCGAATAGCCAAAACTCGTACTTGCTGAATTTAGCATATAGCTGGTGCTCCCGCAAAGTCTGCAATGCTCATTGAAGGTGCTGCTCGTACTCTGCCTCCGACCTCGAATAGATCAGAATGTCATTGATGAATACTATCACGAACTGGTCCAAGTATGGACGGAAAACCTGCTTCATCAAATCCATGAATACCGCAGGTGCATTGGTTAGCCCAAATGGCAAGACGAGAAACTCGAAGTACCCATAACGAGTCAGAAAGACGGTCTTGGGAATATCCATCTCCCGAACCCACAACTGATGATAGCCAGAACGAAGATCAATCTTCGAGAAGTGCTGCTCTCCCTGAAGCTGGTCGAACAAGTCATCAATCCTTGGTAATGGATACCTATTCCGGATAGTGACCTTGTTAACTCCCGATAATCTATACAAAGACGCATACTGCTGTCCTTCTTCTTCACGAAAAGGACCGGCGCCCCCCATGGAGAATGATTGAGACGAATAAAACTCTGAGACAACAACTCGTCCAGCTGAGTCTGTAGCTCCCTCATCTCAGCGGGTGCCATATGATAGGGAGCTTGAGATATCGGTGCTGTGCCTGGCTACAACTTGATGCAGAACTCAACCTCTCTCACAGGAGGTAGCCCCGGTATGTCCTGAAAGACATCCGAAAAATCTGAGACAACCCTAGTCTCGCACAAATCAGCCCTCTGATCTCTCAGCATCACCTCCTCGATATAGGCCAGAAATGACTCCGTAAACTAGTTGCCCTGTGAGGTCGCTACGATCAACTCAGACCCATCGGACGCTCGCAAACTGACTGTTTTTGCAAAACAGTCAATACTAACATGGTAGGATGATAACCAATCCATACCGAGAATGACATCGAAATCCAACATCCGCAAGACGATCAAATCTATGATAAACTTGGACTCATCTAAGCTGATGACACATCTCCTACAGACGTTCCCTAATAGAGATACCTCTCCTAAGGGAGTAGAGACGGACAACGGAATATCTAAATGATGTGCGACTAACTGGAGCCTATCCATGAAGGCATGAGATATAAAAAAATGGGAAGCTCCGAAATCGAACAAGATCCGAGCTGGAAAAGAGTTTACTAAGAAAGTATCTTCTACTATAGCTCCGCTCGCACCATGATCATGTGGTATGACTGCATAAACTCTGCCAGTGGTTGGCGACTGCTGAACTGTCGATGGTGGAGTATACGGGACTATCTGTCCCTCGGGAATCTCCTGAATCGCGCGAATCTGGCCTACTGGCCCCTCAATCCTAGGAACAGCTGGCGGTGCCTCAATTCTCTGCTGCGGCTATTGGTCGTAACCATGGCCCTGCTGATACTGACCCTGACCATGGTTTTGCTACTAACCGTGTCCTTGATTCTGCTGCTGGCCCTAGCCTCTGCCCTGCTGGCCTCCTGCTGGCGCACTGCGACAGTCCTTGGCCTTATGCCCGATCTTGTTGTAGTTATAGCATGTACCCTGAATCTTGCGCTGCGGTGGTGCTCTCAAGTCATGTTATGCTCCCTACTTGAACTTGCCCTGCCGATGGTGATGAAAGTCCTTACCCCGCTGTTGGGGTCCTCCTAGTCCGGCAAAAGGTCTCTTGCCCTTGCCCTTGTCATTCTGCTTTCCAGACTTGTTGTTGCCCTCCTTGTTCTTCTGGAACATCGCAGTCTCTGTCTCCTGTGATATAGCTGCATCTGCTACCTCTCGGACTAAACGGAATCTTCTGGAAACTAGGTAACGACGAAGACTTGGGCGAAGTCCCATAATAAACATCTGCGCCCGGTGCTCTCCTAAATGAGAAACATGCCCGTGCCCGTGCCCGTGCCCGTGAAACATAGAAGATTCATAAATCAGCTCTCATAGTCAGCCACAGACATATCTCCCTGCTCTAGCTTAGACAACTCTAGCTCTTTCCCGGCCCGTGCCGCGGAAGAGATGTACTGCTCGTCGAAGAAATACACGAAATCCTCCCAAGTGAGGGTCATTCGATGATCCAGAGTGAACTGAAGCCTGTACCATCCTCCTGCATCACCCTTCAGGCTAAAAGCTGCCAACCTCTACTTCTGTAATGAGTTGACGTTAAGTAAATCCAAAATGTTACTCATGTCCTTCTTCCACTTGTGGGCCACAAGCGAATCTGATGATCCCTGAAACTCTGGCGCCCTTATTTTTTGGTAGCGCTCCACTAAACAGAGCCAAACCTCTTGCTCTGCGGCTGCAACTGATGGTGGGGTGAGTCCTGGTGTGGTCTCTGGAGACTCCTCTGTGATGGGGATGGCTGGAATAACTGGCGGTGGGACCGCAGGTGGTGGTGTAGCTGGCGGCATGCGATTTGCCACTTGCTCCTCAAGCGCTGCTAGCCTCGCTACAATGGGTTCCATAAGGTCTATCAAATACTAGGGAGCCTGTTGTGACCCGGGTGGAGCCTACTACGGCCCGGGTGGAGCCTGCTGCTGCTCGGTTGGAGCCTGCTGCTGCTCGGGTTCTGGTTCAGTCTGTCCTTCTCCCTGAGTACGGAATCCTCTCCGTCCACATCCTCGTCCGGCCATCTATACATTCAGAATATAAGGTACAGTATTGAGACCTCAGGCAAAAGATATAACACATAACAATAAGAAAATCTTATCACTTATCATTCACGTAAATACTTTTCAATCAAAGTATGATAGTCATAAAATTTTTTTTGTAATTTTCGAGATATACGTATATATCGTCCTCACTCATTCTAGAAATTCCTAGCGGACTCTATACATGAATCCTAAGAAACACTATACTAGCTCAATGACTCGACACAGGATGATCCTAATGATACTGGAACTAGAGCACTGATACCAACTATGACGCCCCTGTTTTCACACATGGCTGCAGTCCAAGGTGAACCCAGGATGTCAAACCTGTCATGCACCCACACTGTATAACAACAAGTTTCACCAATCACAGTAATATCCTCTAGTGGGATCAAATAAAAGCGTAGGTACAAAATAGGCAAAGAAGTAGAACAATAATAATAGACATGATAAAGAGAATGATATCTCATAAATAAAGGTCATGTCTCAACTGAAAATAAACTAAAATACATATGGAGTCTGAAATAACATACGATGTCTCAACATGAATCAAAACGAAAAGTCGAACTAAGGCACATTGTCTTTACAAAATAAAACTAAACTCTAAGTCTGAATAAAATTTAAAACTACAGTGGAGCCTCTAATAAATCTCTCGGGACGGTAACTATGCAAGAACTCCGTCATCCTACGGCTCTTCGGAACTCCGAGCTACCTGAAAGGGTATTTTTAAAAGAAAAAGAAACAACAACAAGAACGTCAGAGCGCTACAGCAAGATTACCCCCATCCGTCCCTAGGGGAAGGGCTGCTAGGATGGATTGGAGGTTCTATCTATTAGGCATAGTCTACCTATATTATTTTTCCCGTATCTAGCGGAATTAATATTCAGACACCTACAAAACGAGATGTAGCACGTCGAGCGAAATAATCCAAACAAGGAAACTTTCATGTATATACCATATGTCCCGAATCGTAAACATCTAAACATTAATACCGAAATAAGAGTAAACAATCTAATAAAACCAATAATTAGAGATCCATAACACGAGACTGGTACGTCGAGCAAAATAATCCAAACAAGGAAACCCTCATGTATATACCATAAGTCTCAAATTGTGAATCTCTAATAATTGATCCCAACTAAGAAAAAAAAGACAATAAAAAAATAAGATATCAACACATCGTATTTATAATATCTTCCACAATCAATGGAGAGAGAGAAAAAAACCAACACATAATTTTGTATACTTTCAAAAGTAACGTATCTCAGTTTTATAGTTCACTGATAGGTCGTATTTATATTCGGCATCTGTCATACTTAGGCTATCAAGTAATTATCTCAGTACGACGGACTACCCTATAGGTATCCTGAACTGTGTACACGGCTCATTAGTCTCATCGCGATCTCAGTGCATAACATGAGTGTGGGACGGACTACCAAATAGGTATCCTAGAAATACGGCTCACGAGCCTCATCGCACCCTAGTGCGGGACGGACGGCTAGATCAAGCCTCCTAAAATCTGACTCAATGGCCTGTACATGTGGAATATCGACGCACTACCTCATGATGTAGTACTGAACTGAGCTCATTAACGATATCAACCTCATATAAATCTTTGTACCTCTGGCATGTCGATGCACTATCCCATATAATACTGAGCTATGCTCATCAATGATAGTTACATCATGTATAAACCGTATATATCTGGTGTGTCAACGTACTATCTCATATAGTACTAAGCTGTGCTCATCAACGACATCCAACATGTATATGAACTATATCTAATTCAAATATGATCAAATCAAAATTTATCATAATCCCCTTGAGGTTCTTAAATATATAAAATAACATATTCATGACTATACGTATAACATCAAGCGGCTCAAAACTCCGCGAACGCACCTCAAAACGGCGCAACACAGCTCTACAAAACGAGCAGGAAAAAACAGACATAACATCTGTTAGTAAAACAAGCATATCTTTCTCTAGGAAAACTATTTTTACAAATGGTTTTCTGTTTTAAAAACTAGATTCACACATCTTTCAAATGATATAAGTTTGGTTTAGTTTGAAGTTCATTTGTTATCCCAAATCTCCAGTTAAACATTATATATGTACAGCCGTTTTTCTACAGGACATGTTGTTAGTAAAAAGATCATATCTTTTTCTATACAAATGATTTTTAAGATTAGTCTTCTGTTTTGGAAACTAGATACATATATCTTTTATTTGGCACTAGTTTGATTAAATTTGGAGTTTATTTTCTATTTCTAAATCTCAGTTAAACATGATACAATTGCTGCAGTTTTCTGCAGAAAATATTTATTTAGTACATCTCTTAAATTTCTCATATATAAATAAAATTTTGAAAAACCCTAATGATCATGATCATGATACTATCATAAACAGCAAGAAAAAATTACTAATCTAGCATTGGTTTATATTTTAACATCAAAAAATTTAAATTTTATCACATCATGTTAAGATTCAAGCATGAAAACACATATTCAACATCATATTAAACATCTAACTAGTTGTTTAACTATGGGAAAGGGTTTGGATGAACATAATCTTGCCTTAGATGTTGTTCTAAGCCTCTAAAATAATCAGCAATCAAAAAGAAGTGCAACCAAGCCGTTTCCCCTTGCTACACGTTGATGATCTCGCCCTCGTGTCGATATTTGCTTCACAAAGCTCTCAAAATTCTCAACTTTAGGGCTAGGGATTCAGAGAGAGGAAGAGGGGCTGCTAAGGTTTGAAACTCTGATGTAAGAATATAAATTTTCATGAAAACACATGATTATATATATGCAAACCCGAACTAAACCCGTTTGACCCAAACCAGGATTCTAATCTGACTGGGAAAATAATCTTTGGTATTTTGGCTCTAACTTTCTCATCTGATCTCAGAATGAGGTGATTAAAGATTTGTTAGAAATCTGTTAAAAAGACCTACAATTTTAGTTTTTTGAGTTTTCTCAGATTCTAAATGCATCATTGTGTAAAATCTATAAACTCTTAACTGGTCATTTTTTCCAGATTTTTCTCGTGCATGTTTTGTGCATTTGCACTCATATATTCATATATATATATATGTATCGAATTGATCTCAAATCAATTCCTAACATACTCAAATATCAATAAACATTATTTATCATGATATAACATTTTTATTATTATATTTCACAATCATTCAAAATTACGGGGTTTTACAATTACATTCTTGTCGCCATCGTAAATTGTCCTATCACATTTGTAGATTGTTTATTTCATCCTTGTGTTAGTTTATATATTCTTGCATATATTTCATAGTATATCTCATTGCTAGTATATATTCATTTTCTCATATTGCTTATTCTTGCTTATAACATATTGTACATCTATCTTGCAAGAAGAATAGTTTGAATTAGTTTTAATTGGTATAAAATCGGATTAGATTAGCATAAGACCCTAATCACTCCCCCTCTAGGGTCTAACAATTGGTATCAGAGCTTGGTACTTTTTGATTTAAGGACTAATTGTCTTGAGTTAAAGATCCAAGTTATATTTTTGTGCTAATGCAATTTTTAATTTTTGCATTGATTGCATATATATACATTATGGATATGCACGGTGCACCTTGTTTAGGTTATGCCACTAATGTTGCTCCTCGTTTGGATAATTTTTCCTATGCCCAATGGAGTGTTAGATTCAAACTTTTTGTTCATTCTAAACATTTTGAATTATGAGAAATTATAGATTATGCTTATATTGTACCCACTTTGGAGAAATCCAAGTGGAGTAAAATGATCATAGAATAATTACAATGAATAATATTTTGTTAGAATATTTGCTAAATGCTTTTAACTCATCTCTCTCTAACAAATTTGTTCATTTTGATAGTGCTTACACCTTATGAAAATTTATTAAAGCACATCAAGGGGACTTGGAGGCGATCCGACAAGCTTTGGAGGATCCGGCTTCAAGTTCATATGGAGCATCATGCACACGGTCACTAAGCGATAGCCCTAGTGAGGTTTGCGAGTTCAAAACCATTAATGATTTATCTAGTGATGAACTTGCTTGTGCTAGTGAAAAATTATTACATGCCTACAAGAAATTATAAAATAATTTTATTGATTTAAAAAGCAAGCATGATAATTTAGAATCCGATCATGAGGAGCTAATGTCAAAATTGGATGTCATTGCAAAAGAAAATATCATGCTTAAAGAAAACAATGACATGCTAATTTTGGAAAATAAAAAATTAACCACATCTATAACTAGCTTATCTCATAAAAATGATAATGCCATATTAGAAGTAGAGAACATAAAAATTGATACTGCTTCCTTTATAAATGACTATATATATTCTACTTCTAATAAAAATGCATATGTACCTAATAATAAAGATTTGAATCTTGTAAATAAACGCATTTCATCTTTAGATTTAACTTTGAAAACATGCATTGATAACCATAAGGATTGTATGGACAAGTGTGCTAAATTTAGTGCTACAAAATCACCTACACACTATGCACACTTGTATAGCAAAATTTACAAATGTTCCATTTGTGGCCGAAAAGACCATCTAGCTAAATTTTGCTATGATGCACACAAACATAAGAATACTAATGCTCATTGTGCGTCTCATCAAGTTTCTTCATCACATGTACACACACATGCACAAAAAGTACACCATAAGCATGCTCATGTGTATCAATGTGATCATTGTGGTTGTTCTGGTCATTTGGCCGAATATTATTTTGACTTAAAAAGAAAATCATGTCTGCCAAATGTTTCTAGTAGACCACATGTGTTTAAATATGATATTTGTGGTAGATTTGGCCATTTGGCGAAGTTTTGTTATGATTTGAAAAAATATTCAAACTTGTCAAATTTCTCAAGTAAACCACCTTTGTTTAATGATGTTTCTCAAATAATTTAAAAGAAAAATCTTTATTTGCAAATGATTCTCGTGCACGCCCACTTGTTCAACACAAATTATTTAACCCTCTTCATTGCACCTATTGTAATCGGAAAGGTCATGTGTATAATTTTTGTTTTGACCGTGCTAGTGCACCATATGCGCCCAAACGGGTTCATAACCCTAGGGCCTTGAGCTTAAATGATAGGGGTCATGTCCCTAAACCTTTTGGTACCAAGAATACTTGGGTACCAAAACAAATTTGATTTTAAACCAAGAATTTTAGTGTTTTTATTTTTCTTTTTTCTTGGTTTTGAAAATTATGCTTTGAAATTTTTTAATATGAAAACATTTTTTTGTTGATTAATTCTTTTGTTTTCATAATTATTAGTTTTGATTTTGATGAGAGGTTTGTGTTTATATAACCCTCCGGGTTTATTGGGTGTTTATTCCCAAATCATGTTTACCGGATGCTAGAATGATTATATGGGTTGGAATAAGCTTAAGAGCTTGATATATTGTTGCCTCTCTTGAAATTCCTTTGTCAAATATTTTATTTTGATTTGTTGCTTTGAATTCATTATATTTCACTTATATGATTATATTTTTATATTTGTGCTCATGGATCATCTAGTTGTGCCTTATAATGTATTCTATGAGTGGTTTGATCAAGTAATACAAAGAAGATTTACTTTTTGATCAAATATTATTTTTGGACTCAAATCTTGATTTATGATTTCATTTGAGTGATTTGTTTTCATTTGAAAACTTTTTTCATGATTCTCATGTTCCTCTTCTTTTGATTTCATAAATCTATTCTTATTCATGGTTTTTATGTTAGTATAATGAGACACTAACTTTATAATGACATATCATTATGTGTCCTCATTGTATTTTTTTTTTGTATGTGAGTGGTGTTTAGCATATTTTTTATCTATACTTGCTCACATATATTTACCTTGATCTTTATTGTATATTTTTTATAAGACATTTTGATAGGGGAGTAATCCCTATACTTGTTTTATACTCACCCATGCTTATTTGTAGGGGGAGCTTTCGCTCTCTTTCATCTTTATGGTTTTTTCCTTTTTTGATATTATCAAAGGGGGAGAAATATTGTGAGTATATCTATCTTGTTTGCTTATATGTAAGCTTATTGTAACTTATATATTCATTTCCTTTCATGCATATATCCTTTTTGTAAATTGTTTGTCATCATTAAAAAGGGGAAGATTGTTGGCCTCTTTGTTGTGATGATATTTAACAAATAATTTAGCACTAATGTTGTTTGTC
>BQKN01031397.1:0-16997 GCA_022839385.1 Asparagus kiusianus
AATATCCGGCCTACTAGCGGTGAGATAAAGGAGACTACCAATCATACATCGATATAGCTTTTGGTCTACCTTTTCACCATTTTCATCCGCATCCAACTTGATGGTGGTGCTCATAGGAGTTGAGGCATGTTTGGAGCTATCCATTCCGAATTTTTTCACCAACTCCTTAGCATATTTGCTTTGAGATACGAAGATGCCATCATCGGATTGCTTAATTTGGAGGCCAAGAAAGAAAGTGAGTTCTCCCATAAGGCTCATTTCAAATTGATCTTGCATCACTTTAGAGAAATCCTTGCATAGAGATACATTAGTAGCACCAAAAATAATGTCATCAACATAAACTTGAACTAAAATGAAATCATTTTTCCTTTTTCTTACAAAGAGAGTGCTATCAATAGTTCCTTTTGAAAAACCATTTTCAATGAGAAAACTAGAGAGGCGAGCATACCAAGCTCTAGGAGCTTGTTTCAATCCATATAAAGCTTTTTGAACCCGGTATACATGATTTGGAAAAGATGAATCAACAAATCCGGGGGGTTGCTCAACATAAACCTCTTCTTCAATAAAACCATTTAAGAAAGCACTTTTAACATCCATTTGAAATAACTTAAAATTTTTAAAACTTGCAAAGGCTAAAAACATTCTAATAGATTCCAATCTTGCAACTGGTGCAAAAGTTTCATCATAGTCTATGCCCTCCTCTTGATTGTATCCTTGGGCAACCAAACGAGCTTTGTTTCTAGTAACTATGCCAAATTCATCAAGCTTGTTTCGAAAAACCCATTTAGTTCTAATAATAGAAGTGTTATTTGGTCTAGGAACTAATTTCCAAACATTGTTTCTTTGAAAATTGTTTAATTCTTCATGCATGACAAAAACCCAAAATTCATCTTTCAAGGCATCATCAATACGTTTAGGTTCTATTTGGGATAGAAAGGCTACATTACCACATTCGCTCATAGCTTTTGAGCGAGTCAAAACGCCTTTGGATGGGCTCCCTATGATTTGATCTTTAGGATGATCCGTTGAAAATTTCCAATCTTTAGGAAGTCCTTCTTGATGTTGTTCATTTTTGCCCTTTCCATCATTGGATTCCATTGTTGAGGTTTTTCTTTTAAGTTGCAAAGATTCCATTTGTTCCTCAAGCACATCATCATCCCTAGGTAAAACATCTTGAAGACCAATATTAGATTCATCAAAAGTAACGTTTATAGACTCTTCAACAATAAGAGTTCGTTTGTTGAAAACCCTATAAGCCTTACTTCTAGGAGCATATCCCAAAAATATGCCAACATCAATTTTAGAGTCAAACTTATCATGGTGATCTTTAGTATTTAAGATAAAACACTTGCAACCAAAAATGCGAAAATATCCAATTTGAGGAGTTTTGTTATGAAAAAGTTCATAAGGAGTTTTCTTGAGAGATGGTCTAATTAAAACACGATTCAAAACATGGCAAGCCGTGTTGACGGCTTTCGCCCAAAAATATTTTGGTAAATCATAAGAGTTCAACATAGTGCGTGCCATCTCTTGTATGGTTCTATTTTTCCGTTCCACAATACCATTTTGTTGTGGTGTCCTTGGAGCGGAAAATACATGAGAAATACCACGATGAGCACAAAAATCATTAAAGGGTTTGTTTTGAAATTCTCCACCATGATCACTTCTAATTTTAACAACTTTAGAATCCTTTTCATTTTCAATTCTTTTGACAAAATGAGAAAACTCTTCAAAGCATTCATCTTTATTAGCAAGAAAAATCACCCAAGTAAAACGAGAGAAATCATCAACAATAACAAACACATAGTGTTTTCCTCCAAGGGAGGCAACACGCATGGGTCCAAAGAGATCAAGATGTAATAATTGTAAAGGTTTAGAAGTGGATACCTCATTTATGGATTTGAATGAAGATTTGGTTTGTTTACCTTTAGCACATTCCTCACAAGTGGAGTCTTTAACATAAGATAGATTTGGTAGACCTCTCACCAAATTCTTCTTGGATAACTTAGATATAAGTTTCATGTGAGCATGACCAAGTCTCTTGTGCCAAATCCAAGGATCCCCATCTACCGCGGCAAGGCATTTAACATCTTGATCTAAAAGCTCATTCATCTCAAAATGTACACATTAGACTTTCTAAAAGCAACAAAAATGGTTTTGTTATTTTTGCTAACAATACATTTTTCCGGTTTAAAAATAATGTCAAAGCCTTTGTCACTTAGTTGACTTATACTAAGAAGATTATGATTTAATCCTTTAACAAAGTAAACATCTTCAATTACGGGAGAAGGTTTCTTACCAATAGAACCAATACCTATTATTTTACCTTTCTCGCCGCCACCAAAGGAGACATTACCTCCTTCAATCCTTGATAGGGTTGCAAATAACTCATTGTTGCCCGTCATGTGATGTGAGCAACCACTATCAAGGTACCACAACTCCTTACGTCTTGTATGAGACGTTCCCTACATGTAGACAAATTGTAGAACCTTTAGGTACCCAAGTCTTGGGTCCTTGAACGTTAGTACTTTTGGAACCCTTAGGCACCCACATTAATTCATAATTATTAATGTTATTTCTTATTCTACAATGTGTAGAGATGTGACCATGTTTCATGCAATATGTGCACACAAACTTTTTCTTATATGTAGAAACATGAGATTTATGGTACCATCTTCTATTTTCATGGTGATTACTTGGAAAGCAATGATTAGATTTAAGCTTATTGTTTTCAATTTCCAATCTTTCAATCTTAGATCTTAGTTGCTTGTTTTCAAAATCTAGATCTCCTATCATTTCATCCTTTAAAGCAAGAGATGATTGTAGTTGCTCAAACTTAGAATCACAAGAGATATGCAATTTTTTAAAAGAAGAATATTCTTTAGCTAATCTTTTGAACTCAAAATTTAATTCTTCTAAAGCCGCCCCTAGTTCACATTGCATGTAAATTGATTCACTTTTGGTTTCGGATTGTACCTCATCTTCTTGAGCCATGAAGCATATGTTTGGGTCATGAAGAGCAAACTTGGCACCCTCATCATCGCTATCCGAATCGCTAGGTTCGGATTCATCCCATCCGGCGTACATTGCCTTCTTCTTCTTGTATTTCAAATACTTTTCTTTAAGCTTGGGACAATCCTTGGCTTGGTGACCCGGTTCGTTGCATTCGAAGCATTTACCTATACGAGGAGAGAATTTGTTGTTAGATCGATTTTTAAAATTTTTGTTCATTTTAATCAATCTTGATATTCTTCTAGAGAGGTGTGCCACTTCTCTAGAGATATCAACTTCACTATCCGAGGAGGATGAATCATCAATAGCTCCCTTGAGAGCGATGGACTTTGATTTTTGTGGTGGTTCCTCGGTTGCCTTTGAGGGTCCTTCTTCCTTTTCCTTGACCTTCTTCTCATGAACCTTAAGTTTTCCGATAAGTCCATCAATAGTGAGAGTTGAGAGATCATGGGCTTCTTCGATGGCCGTAGCTTTAGGTTCCCAAGCCGGCGTCAAAGAGCGAAGAATCTTGTAACACATTTCTTGATTCTCCAAAACCTTGTCAAGACCATGCAATTCATTAACAATGTTAGTAAACCGAGAGAACATAGAATCAATAGACTCATTTGGAAGCATTTTAAACAATTCATAATCATGCATGAGACCACTAATCTTAGATTCTTTCACTTGGGGGGTTCCCTCATGGGTGATGCATAATTTCTCCCAAATCTCATGTGCGGTTGCACACGTAGAAACTCTCTTGTACTCATTGGGGGTGAGACCACAAATTAGTGCATTCATGGCCTTGATGTTTAGGTTGGCTAGCTCTCTCTCATGCTCATCAATACTACTACTTGGCTTCTTCACATATTTCTTTTCAACAATCTCTAGGATGTCAAGATCAATGCATTGTAAATATATTCTCATCCTAGCTTTCCAATATGCAAAGTTACTACCAGTGAAGAGGGGAGGTCTAGTGGTTGATTGTCCTTCTAGCATATGCATGTTCATTGATCCCTCCATGATGATCTTTCCTCTAAGGGTTTTAAGCCTAACACAAGTAGATACCTTGCTCTGATACCAATTGAAAGGCCCTAGAGGGGGGTGAATAGGGTTTATGGACTAATGAAATGCAATTAAAAACTTGACACAACAAATCACACACAAGAAGAAGTATAAAAACAATAATAAGAGAGTAGGGATAGAAAATAGTTAGCCAATTGTGACGCGCGATGTGTTCACGAGGTTCGGTCCTTCGACCTACGTCCCCGCTCCCCACTCTCGAGGAGAAATTCACTACACAACCGGTTTGGAAGTCGGAACTTCTTCTACACAGCAATCTCCTCTTGAGATCTTACAACCACACAAAGATCTCCACGAGATCAAGCTCACAACAGCAGCAAATGGAAGAAAATATCTCTCTTTACAATCAGCCTATGGCAAGAAGAGAGATTACAATTGAAGCTTGGGATGTGAACTCTTGATTAGTGTGAGCAAATGAAAGTTAGGGCTCTTTGAAAACAATTAACTTAAGCTCAAGCAATTTTGCAATTAAAGATTTTTCACTGAAGTAGTTGAGGTAGTTGGGTATTTATAAGGTGTGAAAACTGCATTTAAAACCCCAAGAGATCAGCTGAAATCCCAAGAAAATCGGAAGTCAACATCGTTACAAATATAGCCGTTACAGTGTTATGGGTCGACTCATCGGTGTTTATGAGTCGACTCATAAGTTACCGTTACAACCAAGAAAACAGCTTATGGGTCGACTCATAATGCATGGGTCGACTCATGAGGTCATGGATCGACTCAGCAGAAACAAAACGTATATTCCAGCGCAGATCTTGAGTCGACTTATGACAGGCATGAGTCGACTCAACCTGTCGGGTCGACTCATGAACTTGTGAGTCGACTCAGCAGAAAGAAAAAAGAAACTACGCAGCAGTTTGTGAGTCGACTCATTGTTATGCATGAGTCGACTCATAAACATACACACAGAAAACTGGATTAAAAACCTTGAAGAAAAATATTAAATAAATCTATAAAAATGTAAAACTTGGCAAATAGTTTGTAAACACTTTATCATACTTGTTTGAAAAGAAATTTTGCAGATGGGTCCATGTATTTGTGGAAAATGTCTTTTTGACCCAAGTACAAAAAAATGAATTTGAGAAAGTGTGTGTGTATGCAATATCCCATAAAGCTTCAAGAGAAATCTTCAATTACTTGCCTACATATAAATACTAGAGAGAAAAAAATAAAATAGCAATATCCCTCACATAGAAACATCTTTCTTGAGTCTTGATATTGCTTATGAGTTGATGAAGCTTCTATATAGCATATGATGTTCTTGATAAGCGTTGCTTCATCATTTTGCCTCCACCTCCTTTAGATATCATCGTTGTAGCTCATGTTCCATCCAATCCTCCATAACGTGGTGCTAATGAATTGGAATCTACAATATGGCTCAATACACAATTAGCACCAATAATGGTGTTTGTAAATCATCATCAAAATAAAGGACCTAACACGTTTGAGATCATTGAAGGAACCCCGAGCAAACATCCGGACTGGGGGTCGTACGCGACCTCCTAACAAATTAATTTCTACAACGGCCCGCTTGGGGGGTGCGTGCAGAAAACCAGAAGCCCGTTAAGGTTTCACCCTCACAAAGGTGTGATTCCAAGCGTGTGACTCCTGTAGACGCCAACAAGGCGATGTTTACTCATAGGAAAACACGTCAGACAGAAAAATATGTTATACCTGAGAATTCATGTAAACAGCTGATAGGTTGCTCTGACCGCAACGTCGATGAGCTGTACTATCAGACTGGGGGTACGAATAAATCTCGAAAGAGAAGTACCCGGGAAGTGGACTCTCACTGTTCGTGTACCAAAATTATCAAGGTAGTATTATCAGCGTGTAGCTGCCCCAAGACCGCTCCACAGAGGGTCTCGGTATTTGAAAGGATCTCCACCAGAACGTCCAGGACCAAGCCATTGTGTTTCTGTAGAAAAGGACCGACTGCGCAAGATGACGAGCTTCTAGAAATCACAGTTAATATGGCTAATAAGGGGAAGTCAACGCGAAGCTTCAGTCCTCGTCATTTTTCGGACATATCCCAACGTATAACTTGGTTACGGTCGGGAACCGTTAGACAAAGGGACTATCAGAGGATGAATCAAGGATTATCCTCGGATGATGAAGCATCGATGCTAACTCTGCAGTCGCTTCTGACAAAACGATATCCAGTCCAGGACAATCCCGCGAAGTATTCATGATTAACACCGAGGAAGTGGCCAAAATGGTTGAGGATGCCTTGGCCAAGCAAAAGAGAATTTCAAGTTCGAAATGGAAATGGCCATGATGCGGATGAGGGAAGAGCATGATCAACAGATTCGGGCTCTGTCCAATCAATTCGGTGAATCCAGCCATCGCAACAATGCTAATCAAGCAGATAGAGATTCAGATACGGATGAACACCTTAAGGCTGATGACCCTCCCATTGACCAGAACGCTGGGGGTGGTCCCACCAAAGATGACAATACTGGGGGTGGCCCCGTTATTCCTCTCGGGAATCGTCCAAGATCTGATACAGATGAGGACGAGAAAATAAAAGACCTCGAGAGAAAAATCAACGCGCTGATGTCTGCTCAGGGAATAAAAAGGACCGGTATTCTGTCTCCCTACCTATAGAAAATAGGATTCGATTCTGTATCCGGTAAAGTTCAACCTGATCAACTTCACGCCGTTCGACGGGAAGGGCTCGCCTACTCACCATCTGATCTACTTCAAATCCCATTTGGGTATGATCTCCGGTAATGAAGCCTTGATAGTTAGGTCATTCGTTGGTACCCTTCGTGGGCCTGCCTTCGATTGGTACCACCGTCTTAAGCCTGGAAGCGTCAATAGCTGGGAAGACCTGGAAAGCATGTTCCTCGCTCATTTCTTCGATGATGACGCCGAAGTGTCAATTAGGACACTCTTCGATGAGAAACAGAAAGACGGAGAGTCGGTGGATACCTTCATCAAACGATTTCGCAATCAGGCAATGAACTGCAAGGATCCCGTCATGGAGGAATTCGTCTTGCAGGCCTGTCATAACAACTTGTTCATTAATATCTTAGACGTTATGGCAGTAGAACCGCTCAAAACCTGAAAAGAGTTGAAGGTGCGCGACGAGCAGGCCGAACGCTTCCTCAGAAGGAGGAAGGTAGAAAGAAGCCAACCGATGACTTACCCTCTGAATTTGAGTCTCATTTTCCACGATGAAAGGAAGGTACCTACAACAGTTGTTGATGTTAATCAGACGTCGCAACAGCAGCCCCGAAGACAGCAGAAGACTTCGGATCTGAGGCTCCAAAAAGAGTACCCATTCAAGGATGAAGACGTTCCAGCCATCTTCGAGACCCTTCTTGAAAACAACAAGATCAAGCTGCCACCCATAACGAATCAGGAGGAAGCTAACAATACTGCGGATCCGAAGTACTGCGCGTACCACAGGAGGATCCTTCATCCCACAAAGACTTGCTTTACCTTAAAGAATAGCATCCAGACCTTGGTTGAAGCTGGCGTTATAATGTTAGGATAAGCCAAATGAGAACGGCAAGACTCCAACAAGTATAAAAGTATAAACTGCTTCTTAATCCACCGACCGGTATAAGAGGTTAAACTGCTCCCTGATACTCCAATAGGTATATGAGTCTAAACTGTTTCTTACCGTTGAAGGGAAGTTCCTGGAGAATTTTATACGTAATATTCTTAAGGATAACCCGATCATGTAACCGAATACAATGATTAACCCAGTTTCATGAAGAAGCTGGGGGTGGATGATTCATGTAACAAGAACTATATATAATTTTCTTAGGGATAATCCGATCATTACAAACAAAGTGATAAACACTAAACCCCCACTGTGATTTCCGAATACTCTTTTGCTAAGACGAGATTCGATCTCTTCGTTGGATCAATCTTCCCTCACAAAACTCCTATTGGTGTTTGACGACTCACAGTTTTCCACCACAAAATCCCCCACCGATCAGACTAATTGACGGTGGGATCACTAAAAATTCCTTTCGGTTGAATCCACTCAAACTTCATGTTATGTCTGTGCACTCAACACTCCCATTGTTAGAGTCTGGACATAATACTTAGTATTTTAATATCCTGATCATTGACAATTGTTAAACCCCTCCGTGTTAAGTATTTATTACTTAACATCAGGAACCCCCTCCGAGTGACTTGTACAAGTCAACACTCTCATTGTGATTTGTACTCCCACTCCCACTTGGTCAAACCTTTCTACAGTTAGGGCCACAACCAAAATCCTCTCTCGATTCCTTCAATGAACAAGAGGTCTACTTTCAATTTGAGCAATCAAACCTATAAAAATTAGGATTGTCTTCAATCTCACTTAGTCAAACCTGCAGATAGTTAAGACTAAGATCGAGTTATTCCTTTCGATAAACGAAAGACTTCCATCTTTTCCTTTTCAGCCAAACCTATAAAAGTTAGGGTCAAAATCAGAATTTTCCCTCAATAAATGAGGAACTCTTTTCTTGGATCAAACAACCAATCCTATAAAAGTTAGGGTTACTTGAATCTTTTCGATTCTCAGAGTGGAGATCCCAATCCTAGTTTCATCTTTCCAGATTCTGGGGTGGAGATCCCACTTCGAGTTTCCTTTCTAATTGAAGATAGAACATAAAATTCTTCCTCTTCGGTGCCGGGAAATAGAATATAAAATTCTTCCTCTTCCATTTTGGGTTCGTCTTTACCCTGAGAAAAGACATAATTCTCAACTTCAAATCCGTACATTCCATGCACGGGGAACTTTATCTCGACTCCTAAATAGAGATAAGCCTACGTCTAACACACGTTGCTGGTTTAGTCTTTCACCGATCGAAGAAGATACCAGAAATCCAGTATGGGGACTTTTATCCCGAATCCTAAGTAGGGATAAGTCAGCACCTAACACGCGTTGTCGGTTAGTCCTTAACCGTAAAAAAGGACAAAAGCCCACATATTTAATATTGTGGTAGGTTGTTATTAATAACGCCAAAATCCGTGCTTCACACGCACGGGGAATTTTATTCTAAAACCTAAGCAGGGATAAGCCAACGCATAATACGCGTTGTCGGTTTAGTCTTTTACCGATTGAAGAAGACATCAGAATTCGATTCTGGGGATTTTTATCCCGAATCTTAAGTAGGGATAAGTCAGCGCCTAACACACGTTGCCGGTTAGTCATTAACCGTAAAAAAGGAACAAAAGCCTACATATTCGACATTGTGGCAAGTTGTTATTAATAACACCAAAATCCGTGCTTCACACATACAGGGAGTTTTATCCCGAAACCTAAGCAGGGATAAGCCAACGCCTAATACGCGTTGCTGGTTTAGTTTTTAACCGATTGAAGAAGACACCAGAATCCGAGTCTGGGGACTTTTATCCTGAATCCTAAGTAAGGATAAGTCAGCACCTAACACGTGTTGCCGGGTAGCCTATTCCCGTAACAATGGCGAAGTCTACGTATTCGAAGTCGTAGCATCAAGTCTAAGGGAGTTCATTCCTTTAGCACAACGTCACATTCAGAACGGATTTCACCAATCCGTTTGCTAGCTCAACTCAAACGGTAGTCGGTAAAGGCATATCAAATCCGTTGATGGCTGAGGATTTGCCAAAAATCCTAAGTCTACGTCTAACACACATTGCCGGGTAGTCTATTCCCGTGAGAGAGATGAAGTCTATGTATTCAACATCGGTCAACGCGTAACCCTAGGTCAACATCGGTCAACGCGTAACCCTAGGTCAACGCCAATCAATGCGTTGCGATGAAAAAGTCAACGTACGGTGATCTAAACCCCGAGGTCAACGCCGGTCAACACGTAACCCTAGGTCAACGCTAGTCAACACGTTGTAACCAAAAGTCAACGTACGGCGATCTAAAAACCTAAGTCAGCACGATGTGACAGAGATAGTCAGTTCTAAGTCAACTCAATAACACGAGTCAAACTCAACTCATCAGTTTTAGATTCGAGATTCTAATAACGGCCAGACGATAAACGCAGCGCCGGAAGAACTTCAGCTATTCGTCAAAGCATCGAATAGATTGAAAATCGGAGGAGTCAAGAATCGAAGCTAACTACAGATCCTTTACGCCGATCGAAGGCTAGACTAATCACATCCAAAGTATTCCAGCCTCTTCTATAAAAGAGACGAGACTGAAACGCTTTGGTGGGGGTATCTGTAGGCGTCGAAAATTACCTATAGGTCTCCACGAACAGCTTGGTGCTAAGAGAAGATGATGAACGTTACTATCCAAGTCACAGGAGCTTGATTGACGTCGACGAACGCTTAAAGTGAATCGATGAACTACGTGAAGCGATGGAGTTTCAGAATAACGGGGATACAAATTGATTGGGAGCCCCGCGTCATTTACAAAAGGTGAAACGCCCTTCGTGTCTCATTTATTCCACAGATAATCCAATCAAAAGAGCCTGTAGATCTTCTCGTCGGCTTTCCATCATATCTTGAATCATGTAAATCCGAGTTCGAAAGAGGAAAATACATCAAAAACGGACGAGTATGCAAAAAGAAGCGTCTCAGCCTGAGTTGAGACGCCCCAAGGTGTCTCGGCACAGTGGGAGACACCCTAAGGTGTCTCGGCCAAGGCCGAGACACTCTAAGGTGTCTTGTCCAAGGCCGAGACACCCAAGGGTGTCTCCATTCTCGCTGAGACACCCAAGGGTGTCCTGGGCCCTAAAAAAGTCAGATTTTAATGGTTAGGTGGTTTTAACCGCCCGGATTCTCCTGAGCCTATAAATACAGCCCCAGGATCCTTATTTTTTCAGATCTAGATTTCTAGAGAGTTGGCGAAACCCTGCTGGATTGAATATTAAAAGTGCACGAACTTCAGAGAGGAGGAGGAGAGATCGGATCGAGTTCGTCGGCATAAAGAAGAGGAGCTCGTCAGATCTGCAGTTCTCGTGTTCGTCCCTTAAGATTACCCCGTTGTGGTGATCTTAAGAAGAGCAATTATCTCGCTGTTGCCGAGATAAGCGCTACGGTTTCTTGATTCCTTCGCTAATCAACAAACCTCTGCCCGATTTTTTTAGAAATCAGATCTGATTGACGGTGGTCCACGGATATCAACATCCCCGTCACAGTCCAAGATCCCACGTAAGCAGCGGGCGATAAACACCCGTTGTGTTTGTTTGAAGAGAGTTGTATTTTTTTCATTGTATAAGAAAATCTTATAAAAAGATTAATTTTACTTTGAATGTGTAATCGATAAACGTGTAATAGATTCAGCAATGAAGAAATCAACTTTCACCGCAAACAGACTCGAATGGCCGACTCCCCAAAGAGTCCAGCCTCCCAGATGACTCGAATGGCCGACTCTCCGAAGAGTCCAGCCCCCCAGACGACTCGAATGGCGGAGACCCCCTCGTCAACTTGAAGTGGCGGAGACCCCCTCGTCAACTTGAAGTGGCGGAGACCCCCTCGTCAACTTGGAAGGCGATGTCAGTCCGCACTTCAAAGACTAAGTGACCGAGACCCCCCCGTCGACTCGAAAGGTGGTGTCAGTTAACACGACCCAATCAACATGAAAGGCGATGTCAGTCAACACATGCCCAGTCGACACGAAAAGCGATGCTAGTCAACCCTTCTATCGAAACCGACATGCCGAGAGTCCATCTGACTCAGTCGACCCGACGACTCGATGCTTCTTCACATCGACACGAAAGTCGGTGTCAGTCGACATAACCTAATCGACACGAAAGGCGCTATCAGTCGACACAGAACAATCGACGTGAAAAGTGGTGCTAGTCGACCCCTTCTATCAAAGCCGACTCACCGAGAGTCCATCTGACTCAGTCGACCCGACGACTCGACGCTTCTTCACGTCGACACGAAAGGCGCTTCTAGTCGGCCCCTCCTATCGGAGCCGACTCGTCAAGAGTCCACTCGACTGTAGTCAGTGAAAATTGCTAGCCTTGCTTGTGGCAGTGGGCCCACCTACTTCCCACTTCCCGGATGAGGAGACATGGCTCTCATCACCCTACAACGGTGACATCAGCTATAAGGGAAGTATGCTACTCCTTACCCCTAAGAGGTCACATCTCACAAATCAAGAGATGACCCATACTATCCTTTACCTATTTATAGGACATCTCTGCCAACATGAAGAAGTTCAGCAGGTTCAGCACGATCAGCAAGTTCTTGCTTGACATTTTCAAGACTCTAAAAAATAGAGACTTGAGCTGGGTTGTGACCGATTCTTCTCTTGGAGCTCTTGGCTTGGTCTTTAAACCCATTGCAGTTAGTACTCTTAGAGGTTCATCTTCTCTTTGAGATTAACTCTTCTTGGGAATTAAAACTCGGCTAGAGTTCTTAACTCTCTTACAGAGAGTTTCCAACTTGTTCAACAAGTTCCCCAAACTCGCCTAGAGTTCTTAACTCTCTTACAGGGAGTTTCCAACTTGCCTTGCAAGTTCTTGATACTCTTACAGAGAGTTCTCAAAACTCAGCTAGAGTTATAAACTTGCCTTGTAAGTTCTCTCAAGACATCAAGTCAAGGAGAAAAGACTGACACCCCACAAAGTTGAAGTGCTCGGATCGTCAACGGGATACAAGATTCAAACTCCTATCGCTACAAAGAAAGAACCTAATTTTAAACAAATGGAGGATTTCATCCTTCCCTCTTTTGTAAATCGGGAAACCGATAAAGAGAATTATAGTTTCTTTTTCTAAGTCAGTTAGAGAGAAGTTATATTAAGAGGATTGTAATCATTCTTTTTCTAAGTCAGTTGGAGAGAATAATACAGATTCAATTCTCATTTGTGATGAGTTTGATCTTAAGATCTTGCTCCGATTTGAGCTCTGATTTTTGCTCCGATTTTGAGCTCTGGTTTGTGGTGTTTCGTGCTCTGTTTGAGCTCTGATTTGTTCTAGGTTCATGCTAAAATGATAACTAATTTTTGCGGTGTTGTGAGCTCTATTTGAGCACTGATTTTATTTAACTTATTATTTATGCTTTGTCTTTGTTTATGATTAATTCTGATTTTTGCTTAGGTTCATTCTTAAATGATCAAATTCATGCATAAAAAATCAAATTGAAAGCTCAGAAATATTTCTCAAAATTAATACAGAATTTACTGTGGATAAGTATTGGATAAACTGATAAAAAACCAAATTTAAAGTTCTTAATATATAAACCAAACAATAACGTGGTTTGCTTTTTAATACATAAGATATTTTGTAGAGTTTAGTGGATAAGTTTATTGTTCAAATTAGTGTCATTCTTCATTGTTGCATAATGGTCTTAAACTATATTTGATTTGTAATGAATATAGATGGATGGTGTAGATGAAGAATATATAAAGTGGATGGTGCTCGGTTTGTTATTTTTTGTGCTTAGTTTGAGCTATTGGTGCAGATTTCTTTTATATGTTGCTAAATTTGAGCTTGTTTAGCTCTCTATGGTGCTCGATTTTGTGTTTTTGTGCTCAATTTGAGCTGGGTGCAGATTTTTGTTATATGTTGCTTATTTTGAGCTTATAGCTCGCTATGGTGCTCGGTTTGGTGTTTTTTGTGCCCAGTTTAAGCTATTGGTGCAGATTGCTATTATATATTGCTGATTTTGAGCTTGTTTAACTCTCTATGGTGCTTGATTTGGTGTTTTTTGTGCTCAGTTTGAGCTGTTGGTGCAGACTTCTGATACAAGCTGTTTTTTGTTCTCTATTTTGCTCAATTTTTCTCAATTTGAGCTTGTTATTTGCAATGATGATGATCTTTTTATATGATTGCAAACTAGTTTACAATGTTCATAATAAGGTAGGGTATTCTTTTATGGGAAGTGCAACCTTTATTACAAGCGCAATGTTAAGGTGAGACTTTGCATTATTAGAACACAATCTACATTTAACTTGTAAGTCTTAGTTTAGGCAACAAATTTTGTCAAAAGACCTACAGCTGAGCCAACTTAGCTCATAAAAATATCAAAACATGACATGAAAATACCAAACTTGTACATGATATTTTTTTTGGCTAAATGGAACTTAAACACCTTATAGTTTCACTTTCTTAGCATTTATATACCCTCACTTGTATTTTCTAGCGTTTATATACCCTATAAGTTGATCAAAATTGGCATGTTGATACCCTATATTTTACAAACGTGAAAATTTCATGCAAAAGTTCCCATATAATATTATATACTAATCTTATACCTTTCTGACTATTAAGTTTGTTCAATTTATTGTTTAATCTTTCCAAATTCTATTTACGTAATAGAATTGTAACATATTTAAATTAGATTTTGGGTAGATTTCAATAGTAATTTAATAAATATTAATTGTTAGCAAGCTCTAAAATTAACATGTGAATGCTATATAGGAACTTTTGGTTAAAAACCTTTACGTTTGTAAAATATAGGGTATTAACTTGCCAATTTTGACAAACGAAGGGTATATAAATGTTATGAAATACAACTGGAGGTATATAAGTGCTAAAGGAGTGAAATTATAAGGTATTTAAATGCTATTTAGCCTAATTTTTTTAGATCGCTGATTTTGATCTAACCATTGTATATAAACTTCTAGTCCACGATGCTCGCTAATCCCCTCCTTACCCATATTGGGCATAGTTCCATTGTAGCAACCACCATGCGCGTGAGTTAAGAGATTATTCATGTTCCAATAAGGGATATTTTCACCACCCGTTTTGGTCTCTAACTTTTAAAGCATTAGCTCTTAGCATTATTGTTTGGGTCAAAAGTCGCTGTTTTTATTGCCATCGAATCTATTACAACTTTGATCGTTATAATAAACTTAAATAAACGAGAAAAGTTTATCTTTTTATAAGATCTTCTTATATAATAAAAATACAAAAAGTACAACTCTTGTCAAAGAGCACAACGAGCGTTTATCACCCGTTGCTTGCGTGGGAACTTCGCCTGTGCTGGGACGTTAATATCCGTGGACCACCACGGTTCAGATCCGGTCAACAGATTAAGTTGATCAAAGCTCTTACTTCACGAAGGAAGTAATTGCTACAACGATGATCTCGACCAAGCGAGATCACGAAGGAAGTAAATTCGTGGCTCCACTCTCCACTTCGTCAGCGTTTCGCCCTCTTGATCTCTTCCTCAAAATGAACACCCGAGTTCATATTTATAGGCTCTGGTTGAGGGATTTTTGGATCAAAACGAGGGATTCCTCCTTATTTTCAGTTAGTAACTGATTAACCACAGTATCAGATCAGTTAAGACGCTCAGGAACAAACAAATCCCGAAAGAATCTGTGAAAAACCGAAAAAACTAGTTTTAGAATGGAACTGACCGAATCGCCACTTGGTGGCTCAGCCATGGCCGAGCCACTGGCCTGGCTGAGTTGTTTTGACACGACTCGGCCGCTAGGGGCTTTCTTGGTTTTCTGGGTTTTGACTTGTTCCGTCATTTACGTGTATTTCATTGTTTCGCTGACTGGTACGCTTCCTCGATTCGCTTCGCGTGTTTCGTGAACGCGCGGATCGCTTAACGGTGGCCGATAAGCGTATGGGTCACTTGGCTGTGGCCGGTGAGTACGCGGGCCACTTAGAACTGGCTGATGAGTACACGGGCCAATTAGAAGTGGCCGGTGAGCGCACAGAACGCTTGGTTCGCCGTTCCGATGGCCGATGAGCGTACGGGCCACTTGGCACGGGCCACTTGACGGTGGCCGGTGAGTACGCGTGCCACTTAGAACTGGCTGATGAGTGTGCAAACTAATTGGAGGTGGCCAGTGAGCACACGGGACGCTTGGTTCTCCGTTCCGGTAGCTGATGAGCGTACAGGCCACTTGGCGCTGGCTGATGAGCGCGATGGCCACTTGGAGGTGGCTGATGAGCGTGCGGGCCACTTAGAGGTGGCCGGTGAACATGCGGGCCACTTGGTTTGCCATTTTGGTGGCTGATTAGCATGTAAGCTACTTAGTGGTGGCCGGTGAGCACGCGGGCCACCTGGCGTTGGCCGTTCTGGTGGTTCGTCGCCACGTCATCAACGTTTCGCCGATTCGCTTCATGCGCTTGTCGGCATCAGATGATCCTCTTTGGCTCGGACAATCCCCTTCGACTTGGATAATGATGTTCATCGCCTTTTCTTTGTCTCGAGCTGTGTGCGGACACCTATAGGCATTTTTAGATGCCTACAATTATTTTTGCTAATTCTTTTATATCTCACATCTCATCACGCTCTCAATCTTCATCTGCCTATGAAAATAAATCCTCATTGGTTTGTTTATGCAGTAGTTTCCAAGCACGCTAAATAAAAGAACAAAGTAACTTAACATTAGAAAAGTAATAGAGTTTTTGGTTTTCTTAATTTCAAAATACTTACCTTTGAATTTGTTGCATACGAATATTCACCACTATCTCTAATATTCTTACTCATGTTTTTTAACTTGACAAATTTTGTGTTCATGGCAAGTTGAGGATAGAAGGATTTTATAATATTTGAGGATGTCATACTAGCCGTTGTAAAGTTTCTTGTATGATTTGCACTTTTCTATAAAAATTTCATATGCAAGCAAACAAAAGAAAAAGAAAACAAGATATTTCTATAAAGTAATGGGTACACTTTCTTGTTTTGAACCAAACAAAAAAAGTACAAGAAATAAGAAAAGTTATATTTTTGAGTTCTATAAACTTTTCCTATAATTTATTATAGAAATACAATGAAATCAATTTGGTACTTTTTCTTTAAAAGCTTGTGATGAAAATACTATTTAAATAATAGTAATATATTATAATATTTTTGATGGGAGCCTCTAGTTTAGTATAATTATAGTGTGCGGTCTTAGTTGTGCCTACATAAAAGTCTTGAGTTGCAGTCCATAATTTACTCAGGTTTAACCATAACTCACACTACAATTCTTTCTAGGTGCAAATGAGCTTTGCTTTACATTTTATCATATTTGAGCTATCTTTTAATGATGTATGACGACGGTTATATGTTGGTCCCATGCATG
>BQKN01031399.1:0-22292 GCA_022839385.1 Asparagus kiusianus
TGAGGGGCCTTTAATCTGCTACATTTTTATTTTTGATTAATTAAAATGTAATATTTATTTTTGGATAATTAACATGTGATAAACGTTTTGTAACGTTAAGAAAATTAAACTTTGTAACGGTAAAGATTTATTAGTGTGATTAAAAAACGTGATAAATATTTTGTGAATTTATTACGTAACGGAAATGTTTTGATAACGGCTAAGTTTTATTAACATGATTAAAACCGTGTTAATTACGGGGTTTATGTATAACGGCTGTTTAACCCTATAAAATGACCAAAACCCGAATAGTTTTACACAGTGAAAAACAATCAAACAGATCTCTTCTTTCCTTCTCTTTTCAAATAGTTTTCTGTTTACGCTGGTTCCCTGAAAGTGGAGAAGAATTCGCAAAGCCTTCTTGAAGCTCGTGCCGACGAGAAGGAGGTTGCCTGACCGAGGGTCGTTATATCTCCGGGAGCTTTTGCCACGTAGCCCTGTACGAGAGGGGGCAATTAGTTTCTTGGGACAGTGCTTGCACGCCTCGACCATCAGGCCGTATTTCTAACTTTTATTTGTTTTCATTTGATTCAATTATTATTTCTGAGTTATCTGATATTATCTGATTTAATTATTAACTGTTCAAGATTTAATTCGTGTTTATTACTATCTAAACAGCCTATATTCCCAACAATATTTACATAGCTAACCACAGAAAGTACTGATAATACTTTAATGAAACTTGTAATATTAATTTAATTTATCCATTAAATAATATTCATGTTTGATAACACTCGTTACCCAACGTACGTAATAATTTAGAGATGAACAAAATTTTCCAAATCCCAACCCACCATAAAAGAGTTACAATTCAAATTAGTCCAAGAATCCAATTAAATTGTAGGATTCTTGAAGGAAAAAAAAAGAAGAGTTCCAGTACCATCTAACAATCTCCATAACACCCCAACCATGAACACAATTGATACGGGGAAGAAAAGGCAGACAGCTACAAAGCCGCTACCAAACAAGTCATATCCCTCCACCTTCGATGCAAACTTGTGTTGCATGAAAACTTCAACACGGGAAACCACGCGCGCATACACTCCGTAATACTAGAATTCATGTCATAAGTAACCAACAAAACGAAATGTAATCACACAGCTAAGGTTTTATCTATCAATTTTTGGGCGAGATTTAAGCACGATTCCTCAAAAGGCACTAACCTGGCCAAGGAGGTTGTCATCAGTGGGAAGCCTCAGATCATCTTTCGTGTTCCCATCTTCAGTCAAAAGACTCACCTACGAGAACACATTTAAATCGGACGATAAACCCCATCCTCAACGTTTAATTGAGAACAGAGGGGCGTATATACAAAACCATCTTCAGATATGTCAATGAGTTGATAGTCGGTGCGATTGACGTGAGGAACCTGCGACAAAGTGGCACTTGGCATGACCGTGCTTGCCCGTTTTGGAGGTAGATACCTCGACAACCTACGACAAAATTGCCGTGAAGAATCGCATAGCAACTAATCAAGCCTGTCACCTCAAATATAAAAGGCCCAAAATAAAATAGAAGAAATTTTTAAAACAGACTCAAACCAAGTTTTAATTTTCAAAATCGACTCGTTTTTTTACAAAAATCGACCCACTTTTGACATGTCGGTTTAATCTCATTTCCTAATTAGTCGGGGTTGCCAACCCCGACTATTTAGGACATAAAAAATCGGGTTTAAGGTTTCTAATTGGGGTTTAACACCTCCTAAACAGTCAGGGTTGACACCCTCGACTGTTTAGGAATGAGATAAAGCTGACGTGACAAAAAGTGGGTCGATTTTTGTGAAAAAAAAGTGAGTCAATTTTGAAAATTAAAACTTATGCTAACTCTGTTTTGAAAATTTCTTCAAATAAAATACCTTGCAGGGTCTGGCCTTGATCGCTAGATAGCCGTTCTTGCGGATGGTTCCAGCTTGTTGAGGGTAGGTTTTTGTGAGGATCTGAATCCTCTGTTGATTTCTTTGGGGATAATTCTGGACATGATGAGCCTGAAACAAGATTGAAATAGATTTTGCAAGGGGGAAAGTTGAGAGAGAGAACAGAGAGAGAACTGAGATTGAGTTTAGAAAGAGAGAGAATTGAAATTGAGTTTGGGAAGAAGAGAAAACTTCAGATTTCATTCCTTTTACAACTTCCTATTTATACAGATCCAATTCTGAAGTTCAAGATTGTGCACGTGCACACACAGCACACAGTCAAACAGAAAACAAACAGAACAGAAAAATAGTTACAACTATAACTGTTTGGACTGAGCTGGACATCATATTTATTATAGGACCCTTGTAGTTAAAAGTGTTTGCAAGTCCACCCCCTAAGATTTGCATATCAGTCCTCAGCTCCAAGCTCTTGGCTCAAGTGGTTGGTTTCCAGGTTGGTTTTCCAGTTTGGTTTCCAAACTGATGATCAGTTCCTGACAATTCCCTCCCCTTAAATTGGACCTTGTCTCAAGGTCAAATGTAGGAAATTGTTTAACAAGTTCCCAGAAAGGTTCCCAAGTTGAATCTAATGAAGTGCGCTGCTTCCATTTAACGATAACTTGAGATGTCAAGCGATTCCCTTTGACAACCGACCTCCTGTCCAGAATTTGCTCTGATTTATCAACTATAAGCTCACCACGACACATCTTTGAAACAAATTGAAGAAACTTTGAATTCTGAAAATTTGGATCCCCATTTTGTGCTAATGTATGCGCAAGCATATGAGCCTGCTCTGCTGCTGCTGCATTAGGTAGAGTCATAAGTGTTTTTCGACCATCAGAATTACTTTGAAATTGTTCCTGCTCAAATTCAGAAGTGCATAGCGTAGAATCTGCCTCAAAGCACTTCATTAAAAATCTAACCATAGCAACATATGTTTTTGATGAGAAAATAAGTTCCTTTTCCATGACTTCAGATGAATACAAAGATATTGGCTGCTGATGAATATGTTTTTGATGGCAAAGAAGGGCTTGGGCAACTAGCATCTGACTGCTTCTGATCATGCACCCCCAGCCAACATCACTAGTGAACCGTGAATCACCAATGGCATCAAAACCTTTTCTATGTGTCATCCAAATTCTTGATGAGAAATCTTTCAAAAAAGTAGTTAGATCATTTTCAGGATTAACACTAGCGGCTGGTTCATCTTCATCTGGTGAAGACTTGTAGCATGCGCCTAGAAGCCATATTTCACTAGCTGATCTTGAAATATCAGCCTTGCATGTACCTAATACAGCTGGAGTATTTTCAGAAAGGAACTGCTCCACCACATCTTCAGTTTGGGATATTGTTAAACTACAAGTGCTATACACAAGCGATTTCCCAGCTTTTAATAACCTGAAACCATTGATCAGAAGCTTTAATTGAAGATGCATCAAGTTGACTGTTCTTTCTGCATCGAGTAATCGCCGTTGAAGAGTTCCCCAACCCCAATATTCAAACTTCTGGATGTGTTTGAATGAACCATCATGAGTACACTTTCTATGCAGTCCAACTACTTTGGAATCCCTACCAAAAAATATCAACTTCGGTTCTGCAATTTCTTTAAATGCTTGTAGTTCATTAGCATTTTTTGCTTTCCTTGCATTCTTCTTTCGATCACTCCATAGCCTCTTTGAATTCCAGTATGTGAATACGTTTCCTTCATCCTCACAGTGAGTTGCACTTGATTTCATGTTAGTGGGAGATCTCACTGGTAGGAGAGAAAATGTTGTTCCATCAGCAATAAAGAGTCGACAGCAATTTCCCAGTGCACATTTCTGTAACATTGTACGGCATGCTGCTAACCTATGCTTTGCAATATCAACACCGGTCAGGGATCCTGAGCTACCCAGTAGATCTGAGAGCATGCATAACTTGGCACCTGGGACTGCACATAAATCAAGGATATGATCACATGGGGAAATAATCAAGGCCATAACAGCAGCCCCTGATGCAGCATCCATCCCATAAATCTTTTGCAGAGCGTGTTCTTTACAGGCGGAAGGGAGAGATTCCTCATCGACAGACGGCAAGTTGGCCTAAGAGGCTGCGACGACCTGAGCAACTCCGATGTTGCCGCAGTTCCGGCGAGCCTTGTTGCTGAGCTGGCGAACAAAATTAGGCGGAAACTTGAGAATGAGAGTTGAGGAGACACCGTAACCGTTCGAAAATGGTAATTTCTTGTTGGGTTTTTTCTTCTTCTTGCCTGACATTGGCCGTGGCGATTTCTTGAACTTTGGCTTTCTCTTGCTTGAGATGGGCTATGGCCGTTTCTTGAGCTTTGGCTTTCGGTGGAGACAAGAAGGTCGTGGCTTCTTCATCTTCTTCTTTTTAATCTTCTCAGTTGATAACAACTCTGGTTCCTTGTTCTTTCTTGGAGGTGAAAGATCTTCCACAGAAGAACCTTCAGCTGTGATACTTGCTTCAGCAGTGAGTTCTTGATCTTTCTTCGGGCTTCTTTGAGCTGATAATGATGGTATTTGTTCTTTAAGTCTTGAGTAGTTGTCCTCGCCCACGAGATTTTTGTATTCAACAAGACGAGTGTGTTTTTTAAAACCGATGACAAGGCCTGAGTGCCAGGACCCTTTAGGCCCTTCATTAGAATATCGGATCTCACTGCTTCCTGAATCCTCTTTCTGTGCAGATGCAGAAACAGGTAGCTGAGCTATTGCATCAACATCAGTACTCTTCGCACTTGCCTTTGACCCAGGTGGCCGTCTTCCTTTGTTTCTTGCAAAGTTTGAAGAATAATCAACAGAGGCTGGGGAAGCAACAGAAGTGTTCTTGGAATAGGTTTGACGATCATCCTTTGGTCCCGACCCAAAGATTTCTTGGCCAAGATTCTTGGAACCTCTATGGATTCTTTTGGTAACCTGCTCCTTGATGAGATCATTGAGGTAAGAAAATTGTATGGCTAATTGACAACAACCATCATAAATGTTGCGCCCTTGTAGAGAATTCATCGCTTCGACCGCATTTTGTTGTGATTAGAATTGGATAAGAGCTTGAAAGCCAACTGTGATGATCTTCTCTACAAACCCATATGGAGAAAACACTTGATGCAACACTTCCTTCGTTATAGGATAGATCATTGTGTGAATGGTGACGAAGAGGATTCGATTGGGTTGCGAATCTTGATCTGTGAAGCTCTTGCTCATTTCTTGGCTTGGATTCTTGGATTTCTTGAAATCTTGAACAAAAATCTGAAACAGTGAAGACAACTCATCCATGGCTGCCCTCAATTGATATTAGAATCGACCAAGCTCGGAGAAGGATCAATCATGCTCTGATACCAATTGTGAGGATCCGAATCCTCTGTTGATTTCTTTGGGGATGATTCTGGACATGATGAGCCTGAAACAAGATTGAAACAGATTTTGCAAGGGGGAAAGTTGAGAGAGAGAACAGAGAGAGAACTGAGATTGAGTTTAGAAAGAGAGAGAACTGAAATTGAGTTTGGGAAGAAGAGAAAACTTCAGATTTCATTCCTTTTACAACTTCCTATTTATACAGATCCAATTCTGAAGTTCAAGATTGTGCACGTGCACACACAGCACACAGTCAAACAGAAAACAAACAGAACAGAAAAACAGTTACAACTATAACTGTTTGGACTGAGCTGGACATCATATTTATTATAGGACCCTTGTAGTTAAAAGTGTTTGCAAGTCCACCCCCTAAGATTTGTATATCAGTCCTCAGCTCCAAGCTCTCGGCTCAAGTGGTTGGTTTCCAGGTTGGTTTTCTAGTTTGGTTTCCAAACTGATGATCAGTTCCTGATAGTTTTTGAGGCGCCGGCGTCGGCTTTTTTGACTCGAAGTGATGCTCCTCGTCCGACATCGTCCCCCTGCTTCTTCTCCTCTCCGTTGACCAGCTCAGAGGGGAGCAAACAGCAAGAAGAACGAGACATCGAGGGCGAAGTTGGAAAATTTGCAGCTTTTTTTTAGGGTTTTTGCTTCGGTACGATGTGATGATGGGGTCGATTTGGACTGTCGGATGCTTTCCTGATATCATCTGATGATTGTATGTACGCGGCCCGATGGTTTTAGATGTACACGTGTGCTAAAAGGTACGGGATCCTTATCTAAATTTTGATGCTGTGGAGATAAATTATCATTAATGCCTCAAGGACCTAAATAGGGGGTCAACGCATGGGACATGTGAGGTGTCACCATCAGGTTGCATGATGTACTATTCATAAATAGTACATCATGAAACCGGATGGTAACACCTCACCACTACAAGAAATCAGGTCTTTAATGACCAAAATTAGCGAAGGGACCATTTGACCGTCATTAATGTGTGTAAAATAACGACGGTTTTAAAAACCTTCACCGAGTTATCACAAATATTAGAGTAATGATGTGAGATGGGATAACGGTTTTCTAGTCCCTTCATTGATTTGGTTCTAATACCGTTATTAAAGGGTCTCTTAAAAGGCGAAGGAGTCTATAACCTTCATTAATCATAACTCCTAATCATAATAGGAGTACTAATCAAAATAATATAAACAACCCGAAACCCAAACCTCCCTCTAACCGCATCTAATAAACTAAACCCTAGATTAAAAATTCGTGTTACTATTCATCGTTTGTGAATCCTGCTGTTCTCGTCACCTTAGTCGTGCCGACTAGCGCCAGAGCCGCCCTTACGCCAGCGCCGCCCTAGCGCCACCTCTTTGCCGCCCCAGCACCACCTCTTTGCCACCCCAGCGCCGCCTCTTCACCCCCCAACGCCGCCTCATCGCCCCAGCGCCACCACAGCGACGAGCCAACATTGCCCTAGCACCGCCCCAGCTCCGGCGTCGCCCCAGCACCGCCACATCACCAGCCCAGCCCCATCGTTTTTCCCTAGTTGTTATGATGTTGCAAGGTCTTTTCGTAATCTGTGTTTAAATTTCCCCCCTTCTAATCTGTGTGAGAATTTATTAGAAAAATAAAAATGTAGATGCAAGTGATTCTGGCAATACTGTAAAAGGACCAATGGGACCAGTTTTTAGTAGTTTTGTTCATGAAGAAGATTCAGACATTGATCTGTAAGGTTCTTAATTGCAACCAGAATATTTCTCAAGTATCAACTGAAGTATTATTATAGCAAAACAGTTGTTCCATGGTTTATATTGCCGATATCCTCTGGTTATCATGCTCATAGCATGATAATTTATTGGATTTTTTCTCGTGTTCATGTTTAGGAATGCCATGCCTTCAAATAATGGGTTGTCTTTTCTATTTTCAGCTATTATTTGTTTGCTTATCGTATATGGTCTTGTATATATTATTACAGTTCTCTTCATTAAGCAACCACTATTCAGCAGAGGTCTGTGTTCTGTTATGTACACGCACATCTATATAGTTACATGCCTTCCTATAGTGTAGGACTATCTCAGCATTCTTGAAAGGATCGGTGCTTCTCTAATGGCTTAGTTGTTATCCACACGTAGAAAGTGTTCTTCATTTAATCTTAATTGACCACAGTCCTGGTGTTGGTTTTCGAAAGCAATTATTGGACTACGGCCTGTGCAAACTATTTGTTAGTCTGAGATCCTAGTATCAATTTTATGTTCATACAATGAAGAATGTTAAACACAAAGTTACAATGTATAGTACAAATGCCATCCTTTTGAATTAACAATATCTGCACAAATCAACATAAAGTATAAGTAGATTGTCAATTATGAATGCCAAATTAGCCTACTATATTCCCTTTTTTATGATTGTGGAAGTCCTCTTTTGTTATGCCATTTATTTGGTAACTGAATCATTTATACTTGAACTGCTTGTTCGCAGAAAGCTGGACGCCATACATGTTTGTGTCAGAGAAGGAGAAGCTGAAAAGTTAGTTAGGCATATTGAGAATGGGATACCAGTAAATTCAAGAGGTTTTCCCTTTTGCCTGTCACTAGTTAAACTAGATCTTTTGTTCATTGCTTGCTTTAATTTCTTTCTATTTCATATTCAAAGTGACTATGTCTCTGTTAATATATTGTTATCTTGTATGAGAATTGCCTGACTTGATTTGATGATCAAATCTTTACTTAGTTCAGTCTCCTTTTATTATTATCATTTTACCTCTTATTTAGGTCATTAGATGTAAATATGAGTCAACTGGTTTTCTTTGTAGTTACGTATTGGGATAATTTTGATATATATACTCAGGCACTTTGTTTCTGTTAAGAGACAAAAGCAGGCACTATTTGTGCAATTATTCATTGCGATAATTTTGATATATTACTTAGGCATATAATTTCTCTTGAGAGACTAATGCATGCATAATTTAATTTAGAATTGACGTTAGTTTATTTTTTCGGTCCCACTATTGTGTTATATATCCTCCATTGTTTTCATGCTTCAAACCACATCTCCAAATTAATATGTTTATTATTGTTTTTCTGGTTTTTTTCGTTTTCCATTAATGTAGAAGTTATAGATTGAGGGAACAGTATACAAGAAACTACTACTTCGATTATTTATAGTTGCATTCCTTATCTATAATTACATTCCTTTTGGTGATTAGTATGATAGTATCAACTTTCGCGAGGTTGTTTGGTATTGCTTGCAGATAGTGAAGGCAGGACACCTTTGCATTGGGCTGTAGTCTGTAGACCGTGGCCATTATAATGTCATCGAGTTACTTCTGAGTAAGAATACTGACGTGAATGCGAATGTATGCAATTGACTTGTGGAAGTAATTAATAGATCTGTATATAATTAACTGATCATACATGTTGTTATAAAAGCGATGGGCATAAATCTAGTTCATCATACAACATGTTTAAATATTTTGTTGTAGTTATATTTTGATCAGTGATTAATTTTATATGTGCAGAAACATGCTAGATTTTAAATTATTTGTGGTGATAGATTATATATGTTCTGACCTTAAAGAATGTTTTTAAGTTGATAAACATATCAGATACTATCAGTTGCATTTAGTATGAATAGCTACTTTTGTAATGGACGAAAATGCATATAGCATATGCGTGTAACTCTAGACCATAAATTACCCCCAAAATAATCTTCTTCCTTGTTGACTGAGATTTTGAAGCCAGATAGTGAAACATGTTTCACGGTGCTATGCTTAGAATGGATTCATTTTTTATTTTTGTTGCTTTACAATACTGTCAATGTGTTTTTTAGGAAAAGAGTTCTTTTACACGTGCGCATGCGCACAAAAAACACTCGCATGCACTATTTTTTTGTAATCATTGATATGAGGTCACTATGGATCCAAGACACATGTAATTGCAAATGAGGAGGCATTTACAGCTTCATGTGGAAGTTGCAACCTCAATTAAGTCCAGGACAGGTTTTGGAGTTAAACTCAAAGGATGTTGATCCTCCATCCCGCCAGTTATAGCTCAGGCAAGAATTTAGCTTTTACCCTTATTCTGAATGGTGGAGTTGCTTATCAGTTAGAGTAGGATATGTTAAATCCTTTGAGTGCCGCATTTAGCGTAAGGATAAAGTAGTTGGCATTTAGGGTGAAGGATAAGACCATTACCCTACACTCGCCCTACATTTGCACTTAGAAATAAACCTGCAGGAGTGAGTATTGATGACTGGGATTGACTAGTTAATGAACATTATTTTTGTTCAAAATTTTAGGTATTAATATCCTAATTTTATTTATTTTGTTCCATGTATATTGTTGGATTATTAAAATTCTCTTTTAATCTTAATGTATATAAAACAAGCCAACAAAATATACTTTACAGAGGCAAAATAAAGATGCTCCACTATACGGGCAGTAAACCTTTTAGACAAATTGCATGGGAACTGGTATATATTCAAAACTAATTTTCTATTTATTTTAAAATAACTTTGTTTTTTAGTGTGATATTGTACTCATTTTTATTTAATATTTGAATAAGGGTGGCATGTGGCAAAAATATTTCATGAAACTCAAAAGAAAGCTAATGAAACACTAGATACCGGGGATCAAGATAAATATGTAAGTAGAATATGTATTTAAGTTTGATAATGATGCATTATATAGTACTAACATATGAATTTAATTTTTATAGGATGAAATTATTCAAGTCAAACAAGCAAACCCTTCACTTTCTGACATTGAGATAGTTGAGAAAATCTGGGGGAAGCAATCTCATGGTCACATTACTGTATTTGGTGGTGGGACTACTTTAAAAGATTTGAGAGGACCGCTCCCTAGTCGATCTGATCTGAAAGCACAGGTTATAGAAGAAAAGAGAAAGAACCAGATGCTTCAACAACGCTTAGATGAGCAGGAGCAACTTTACTTAATAAGATAATATTTGCTTAATTGATATTTCTTATTTATGTGATTTTTTTAAAATTTTCAGGCTATCCATGCAAGATTAGGAGGGGGTGGCTCGAGTTTTCTTTTGACGATGATTAGAGATGAAAGAATGTGTCTTCCCCAAACTTTTATTTTAATTTGTTTTAGATAGTTTCATGTATTTTCTTTGGAACAATTAGGATATTAACTCTTGTTATTAGTATTGAATATTTGAGAATGGTGGAATTTTATTTATTGATGTTATTAATGAATGGATTTTTTATTTTCCCTCTTATTCATTATTGGGTATTTTAATATTTTTTTGTTGTGAATCTTAGTGTCAGGTTGAGAATAATATGATAGTTTCCTATGAATGAAAAAAATTATTATTAATGTATATTAGAAATTTGTAGTCTACAATGACGGTTTTATAAACCATATTTTGTTTATCAACGAAGGGAAAACACCGTCGTTGATGGGTTACTAATTACCTATTATGAGGACTTTTACGATGGTATCCAACCGTCATTAATTAGTTTTCAACGATGGGAAAATATCCCCGTAACTAATGCTAACGACGGGAAAATATCTCGTCACTGATGGTAACGACGGGAAAATATTCCCTTCACTGATAGTAACGACGGTGATAATTACCGTCGTAAATATTAATGACGGTAATATATTCCGTCGTTATAGACTCTATAACGACGGGTAGTATATCCCTTCGTGACCCTTTAGCGAAGAGGGCTTCAACGACGGGTGACGAAGGGATTTTTTCCCGTCGTTAGTATACAATAACGAAGGTTTTCAGCTCTTTAACGAAGGGAAATCCCTTCGTTAAAGATGCAATTTCTTGTACATTTGTCACATGATTTAGGTCCCCTATTTGGGTCCCTGTAACAACACCCATAAATTATTACTTCGTTTTGACGG
Source organism: Asparagus kiusianus (assembly GCA_022839385.1). NCBI lineage: Eukaryota > Viridiplantae > Streptophyta > Magnoliopsida > Asparagales > Asparagaceae > Asparagus > Asparagus kiusianus. Next base: position 11,183 of record BQKN01031399.1, read on the forward strand.
CTCAGATCATTAAACTTGTTGTCTAGTCCCGCAGCAATCATATATTTTGCTATCTAGTTCCTCAAATCTTATCGACTCTATTATTTATTTATTATGGGCTATTTAGCTATTAGTCCCTCAAGTTTTCAATAACTCCATATTACGTGCTCATTAGTCCCTCAAAGACGAAGGAGTCATGCAATTTGGTCCCTCAACGATGGAAAAAGCCCTTTAGTTATGATTTCTCTCTTAAGACTCATTCTCTTAAAATAAAGAGCGTTTCCGTAATCTAAAGTTTAACACCTTTCAAACTTTAATAACCAACATTTTTTAGCACATTGATACCCTAAAATGTACACCTCAAAGGTTATTTTCTAACACTTTTGTTACTATAAAGTTTATACCTTTTTCACTTTGATACTCTAAAGATTTATTTTTGACACTTAGATATCATAAACTTTATAGTATCAAAATTAAAAAATATGTGAACTTTAGGTTATCAAAGTCAAAAATTGTGCAATCTTTTCGCTATAAATGTTACAAAGTAAACTTTGTTTTGTCAAAGTGTCAAAAAATTTTGGGGTATCAATGTGCAAAAAGGTGTAAACTTTGTTTTGTCAACGTGTCAAAAAAATTTTGTGATACTGAATTGTAAAAAGGTGTAAATTTTAGAGTGTCAAACTGTAATAACTCTTCAAAAAAAAACATTGAGGGTAGTTTGGTCATTGACGGACCAAATGGCAATGACAATACGATTTGAAGGGTTAATGAGCAATTTCATAATTTGAGGGACTAATATGAAATTATTGAAGGTGTGGCGGGACTATATCTAAACAACCCTTTATTATTTATTTATTTATTGATAATACAGATTCACCATAGAACGATGACATTCGCATATTTGACTCTTTTGCACTCAAAGATGTAGTGCTGAAGAAAACTACTATACTCACCGTAGAAATCTACTCCTCTACACTAATTCAAAATAGGCCATAATTCTGGTCCACGACAAGCTTCCAATCACTATAAATCCTACAATAATTCAAAATAGGCCATAATTCTGGTCCACGACAAGCTTCCAATCACTATTCATTCTATAGCGTTATGAGGTGGGCCCTAAGACCATTACACTGCCTACATTCACATTATCTCCCATTGTATCTTCTATCAATCTATTGGTCCACCTCTAAGCACAAACCACTCACTCTTCCTCAAAAAATAAATAATATAATATTAATAAACTATCTAGATCTCTACTAATTGAATTGATATGCATTAAAGGAATCCATTAATATTTATTTTTTATTTTAACTGAAATTTAACAATTTTAACCCTCAATTTCTAATTCAATCACTTCCATTTTGATAGGCGGGAAACTTTTGTGTGGGAAGAAAAAAATTGATATTCAAACTTATTGATATTACTAGGTGGAATGTACGTGCAATGCACGTGGACAAATATTATAATTGTTGACTTTTAGTTTATGTATTTACTATAACATAGTTGTAAAAAAGTTTATGATTATCATAATATATTAAAAATTTTCAGATATTTTAATATATAAAATCTTGTTGGTTTCAACACTTTACCTTCCACATAATTAGTAAAATTTAAAGTCCTAAAATATTAATGATCTAAGAGTAATTTAATGATTTGGAATCTACATTTAAAATATTAATGATGTAAACACTAATATCTTAAAAACTATTATTATTAATGAAAAAATAAATTTTGAATTCATTAACATAAAAGGGTAGTTTTATCTGGTTATAGAGAATTTTGTTTAATTATAAAGAAATCACTTGCACCTAATGTCTCCTTCCACTTTCTATTATCTAACGACTGAGTATTATAGATATTCAAAGACTTTTTTCTAGAATTTTTAAAGTTAGAATGTGCAAATTCAATCAAGAAAGAAAATATAAATTATATGACCAATTCTAAATTCTGATATAATAATCTTCCTACATTTGCTCAACTAATTAATTAATTTTTTTTAAATGATTACTCTCTAATTTTAGAAAACTATAAAGTATAATCTGAGAATGATTTAAACATATTTTGTACACATATGGATTGTATTTTAACAAAGTAATTTAGATTTATCCAATATTGAATAATATCTAAAAAATCAGGTTAAAGAGTTAAGAGAATCTAATAACAATCATATCCAAACTATATGCTTTATAAAGGTAAGACATATAAAATGAACAACTTAATTTATTTTGTTAAATAATTTATTGTAAATCATAAAAGATAAGAAGAACCATAAGGATCACATAGGTATCCCAAATAAAGATTAAATTTCTCTCTGCGAATTTTGTAGCAAAAGATTTCCAGATATACTGATAGACTTGCTATATAATCCACTCTTATAAGATTGAAGTCACACATGTCTTAAATTGTGCTTTGTTTAAGGGTTAATTTTAGAAAACTTTCCCTCAACTATGGGGAAAATGTTAAAATCCCCCCCCCCCCAACTATTTATAATGAGTAGATCTTTGTTCGTTAAATTTAGGGTGTTGTAGTTAATCTATCTCAACTTTAATTTTTTGTTTTGATTTAACCCTATGAACTTTTCTCAATTAACCCCTCAAAACTAATATCGTTGAGTTGAATTCATTATGTAATAAGCACTTGACTTGGAAAAACCAAAATATCCCTCAACCATAAAAAGAATTAGCTTGGTTTTTTCTAGATAAAAGAAAAAGTGAAGATTTAGAGGTAAAAAGAAATGTAAATTGGTCATAATACTTTTATTATTAGTTGAGAGTTTCCTTTTAACTAAAATGGCTTTCTTCAATAGGGCATTGTGAAAAAATCACATATTAAAGCCTTTTACATTAAGGGGTTTTGTTAAGAGATGTGTAAAAGACCAGAAGAGTACATGTTTTTATAACACGCACTAAGTCGAAGGGTGTTTTCTAAAAACTCAATAAAGTTGAGAGAGAAGTTATCTATAACACTTCTATAGTTAGGGAGCTCTGTCAAATTAAATTAGTAAAGTGGTTTTTTTGTGACATTCCCCATAGGTTCAGAGAGTTTTTAAGAAATTAACTATTCCTTTAAATTTAGCTTATTTACATATTTGTCCCTCAAATGTTTTATAATTCAATATTAGTCCCTGAATTATAAGCAATTTTAAAATTTTAAGAGAATAATGTAGAATTATTGGAGCTTTAAAATCAAGTATATGATATGTAAATTACCTTTAAATATTACTCTTATAGGCAATATATGAAATATCGGTCGATATATCGCTATATCGAGTGATATAAAAGGTTAAATGCTTTATCTTAATAATATTTATAGTTTATATTGTTTTTTTATTTGGTGATTTTTTTCTCATATATCGATCATTATCGAAAATTTTGGTTGGTATAACAAAGTCGAGTCATTTATAATTTAGTTGTGGGCTTGGTATTGGATCGTGTTTAGAAACCAAAACTAAAAGCACAAGTCACAAAAGCCACAATTCATTTTGTTGGATATAGGTGCCCTGCAGGCAATAATTGTATATTGTAACAGGACCTATATGAATATAACATCCTTGTTTAAAATAATAGTATACTATTTTGGTCATATTTATCTGGTATTTTAATACAGATAAAGTCCTTAGAATGATACTAGACTATCAGACATTTCGGATATGATCGTAATGAAGAGATCTGATTTGTCGCTAACGTATATTCTAAAATATTCCTAGTCGATGAGGTGTTGAAATGGGACATCATCACTTTGGTAAGACTAGTGTATACTTTATTTCTTCTTTGGAAGGACGATGATCCATCTCTTAGATCATTGATGTGAGACATCAAGATATAGTATACAGGTGACTCATTAGTGAATGAGTTGACTGAACGACTCACTGAGAACATCTAGTTGGTAATTATACTTAACTGTCAAATAGAAGTTCTCAAGTGATATAGTACATAGTAGTCTCATGACCTGAGGCATGAGTGCAATATCTTACATGTCAGTATAGGTGTACTTAGACTTTTACCTAACCACAGTTCTCATCGAGTTGTGCATAACGGTTCTTGTTGGATACATCCCGAGGCATAAGTAGATATTGAGATGCCAAGATGGGATTCGTCTCTTCTAGTATAGGGGGTTGATGTCATAAGATTGTTTGATATAACTATAACCTGGAAATCCTTGGCCGAGGTAAATAAGATAAACTGAGTGTCAGTTTGATCTTATAGGTTATGAGTTTAATATCTACAAACAATAATTGAGCTATTAGGGTTTGACAGTTTTCCATACTCTAGGCTTACTAGTTTGACATGGTTTGACGAAGAGACCGGACTGTACGGCATTATCACTGAGTGGTCCTGATAAAATTGTGTAAGCATCTTGCAGACATTTATCACAACTTATACCCGGGTAGTCTTCATGTGTAGCTAGCACCTCTGTTGTACTTGTGGATATGATCCACTGCCAAGTTCTTAAGTTGGGCCCTAGAGTCACACCAAGTGCGTACTTGAATCCTATGAAACATAATTTATAGAGTGATGCGTATGATTGATACGCATATATGATTTTACCGGATACACATAAAATGTTATGTATGTCGATAAAATTGGAATGCTATGTGCTTAGGAAATGAATTCTAGTATTTTTCCTATAAAGTTAACTTTTAGTCAACTGGTTGACTTTTTGGTCAACAGTTGACTTTTGGTCAACTCATTGACTTTTTGGTCATGTGATGACTTATTAATCAATGATTGGAAAATTACAAAATATCGTATTTATGAAATACAATATTAATTTGGTATTCTCATTTATGAAATACACATACCATGTATAATGAGTCATGAGATTAGTCATTTAGTGGTATGGTTTGAGCACATGGTTTATTAGCACATGGTTTTGAAATGTAATGATTCATAAGATGATTCATTGCATGACTCACTAGATTAATCATTGATATTTGATGATTCCTTGCATGACTCATAGGATGAGTCATTCATGTCATGAACACATTCCACTCTATAAATATGAGCTCTCTTTCTTATGGAAAGACTAATGAAAAATTGGCTAAGTGGTTTTTCCATAAGAGAATAATAGAAGGCTCTCCTCTTACTAACTTCTAGCAATCTTGAGTAAGAGGAAGTAGTAGGATTTTAAAGTACCCCTGAATGGACATCTTGCCTTGTGTCTCAAGAAGACTCCGATTTTATCAAGCTCACTTGAAGACTTGGAGATCCACTACGAGGAGATTTACTACTACAAGGAGCAAGAGTTAGGGGTTGTTCGATCTTCCATCGAATCACGCTTTAAAAGTATGACTTTATAACCCTCGTATGCTCTCTTTAATATAGGGATCATGTTAGATTTAATTAGGATGGTCCTATCATGTATTTCATGCTCTCTACATGCATAGCACAATTATACATATAGTCTTCTGTTACGTATTTTGCATGTATTTAGCATGAGTATCCTTCATGGTATCATAGTCATGGTTCCATCTAATTAAATCTTAACATGCATATCTAACTCATAGAGGAATTTGTTCTTGCTTCTAATTACTAGTTTAATTAAAAGATGTTTTAATGAAACTAGTTAATTTATTCAAGTTGTTTTGTAATTAATTATACTAGTTGTTGATTCAAAAATGTGATTTTTGGTTCATATGTTTTTAGGAGTAAAAACACTTGTATAAATTGCAAAACATTTATTTACAACTAGTGTAGTTGTATGTTAGAAGCATGATAGTCTTATTTGAGTTAGGATAATCCCTATGTTATCTAGTTTTCCAATTTGTTGCATAACTAGATAGATGCATATTTCTTAATGTTGATTAAGTTATATATTTTATATCATCTTACGTGGATGTTATGTTTATGGATGGTAGTGGACAACGATTCTCTTGCATTTATTGTATTGATGTAATATAGCTAGAAATGTAATATTATTTTTACCTCTTCCCTCCCCGAGCATGGGCTACGCCTACGGGTTTTGGTACTTGCTCACCGATCATGGGCTACGCCTACGGGTATAGGCCCTTGTTCGGGTGTGGGGGGTATGGTTATTTAGTTTAGTTATTTTATTTATGGCTTTTATTTTACATTCAATACAATATTATTACCCATCCTACGAGATGGTTTTTCCATTATAAATGGGGCTTGCACGTCCTATGTATATGTGAATGTAATAATACAGGATTTGCAAGGGAGTTAGCAATGTAAGGAGTTGCAAATTGCTTGCTAAAATGTAATTAGTGTAGTTGCATTTTATTCCCTTAGTTGTCCACTATCATTCCATATTGCTTTTACATATGTTGATATATTGGTTGTGCCCCAATTGTAGATGTCAATATAATTGGGTGCGATATTCTACAAAGTTTATATCTCTATCTCATTAGAGAATAGTTTTTATTATAAAAAAAACTTATTTTTAAACTTTGTGAGACATGGCAATAAGAGTTTATTGACCATAGAGTGGTGAAATCGACATTAACATAGTGTTAGTGTGAAAGATAAATAAACCTAAAGCAGTTAAAAGAGTTGTATTTAGAACGAACTTTTAACTAGTGTCTAGGAAAGTGATTATGAGATATAACTCATGGGGTGATGTCCAACTTAAGATAAGGGGTGATGCCCAATCTTTCGCGTTATAGTCTTAAAGAGCGGTGGTTACTTAATTAAGGTCCGATGAATATTCCCGGTGAATAGCTCGGAACCCTCCCACTAATCTTGCACTTTCCTGGCTAGTTTAATTATTGCAAGTATAAATATAGAGAATCTTTTAACTATATCAAGTTTGATTACGATAAAAGATTTATGAAATCGTCTGTAGCCCTCCATCATTTCAGTTGAATACTACTAAGCTTATAAATACTTTGTTTGTTGGCTATCGTCAAGGCAATACTATTCTATGGCTAAGTAGTATTCATCTGTATATAAGATATAAGGATAGCTTAAATTGGTTATGCGACTTTGTTTGCTTTCGTCAAGAGTTTGCATAAGTTAAATTTGAGCCAGTCAAGAAATGATGGCTCCAAACTTGACTAGTTTTTATGATTTGTTGGCTATCGTCAAGGTCATAAAAGACTAGGGGTAAAATCATATCAAGAATTACAAGAGTGTAAAAGACAAAAGTTGTCTACCAATTATTGAGTGTATCAATTTGTTGGCTTTCGTTAAGGTTGATACATTCAATGATAATTGGATCTTGATCTCACTTGAAAACAAGGGGTTGTTTTCCGTTAACCTCTTATAAGGTTTTGAGGGACTCGAAAAATAGTGAGAGGCATAACTTAGATAAAAATAACCAAATCTATTTTATGTATTGAACATCTGCTAAAATAATTTTTTCTCTCTCTTTCAGGCCATTATGTCTGGCTTAAAAATCATATCACAACAGAACAAGTTAACCGATCCTAATTTCATAGACTGGTTGAGAAATGTTAAAGGAAACTACCCAGAATTCTTAGCCTCACACATCAAGAATAAGCAAGTTGTTGCTTCATCTTCAGGTGTGTTTGTTACTCAGAATTGTTTTCTATAAATCCTACGTCTTGGGTATTAGATACCGGATCAGGATCTCACATCTGTAATTTGTTACAAGGATTGAGAAGCTATAGAAAAATTGGACCTGGAGAGATGGCACTACAAGTTGGTAATGGTGCAATAGTTGCAGCACTTGCAGTAGGGGATTTTCATTTATCTTTACCAAATGGAAACGTTTTGATTTTGAATAGCTGCTATTTTGTACCAACTATGATGTGTAATATAATATTCGTATCTTTATTAGATAGAGATGGATATATATTCAAGTTGGAGAACAATGTTATGAATATCATATTTAATAAAAAGTTGATTGCTTATGGAACATTGTGTAATGGCATATATATTCTTAATCAAAACACAATTCTGAATACTCATCACACTAATAAAAGAAAGCACTCAGTTGTGAACGACGCTTTCTTATGGCATTATAGACTTGGTCATATTAATAAAGAAAGACTTGGCGAGCTACATAAGCATGGATATTTAGATCCATTTGACTTTGAGTCTTATGATACTTGCAAGTCTTGTCTTAAAGGTAAAATGACTAAGACTCCATTTAAGAGAACTGGAGCAAGAGTTACAGAACTCTTAGGACTGATACATAGTGATGTATGTGGTCCTATGTCTACAATGGCCAGAGGTGGCTACTCCTACTTTATTATTTTTACTGATGATTTTTTAAGATTTGGACATGTGTTTTTAATGAAACACAAGTCTGAAGCATTTGAAAAATTTATCGAGTATAAAAACGAAGTAGAGAATCAAATAAGCAAGAAAGTTAAAATTCTTCGATCGGATCGAGGAGGAGAATACTTGAGCTCAGAATTCTTAGGGGTTTTAAAAGAGAATGAGATTCTCTCTCAGGTTACTCCACCCTTTACACCATAGCTTAACGGTGTGTCAGAAAGGAGGAATCGTACCCTATTAGATATGGTACGTTTCATGATGAGTAACTCTGAGTTACCTTTTTCATTCTGGGGGTATGCATTGGAAACATCAGCACACTTACTGAATAAAGTTCTAACTAAAGCAGTGCCTAAACCTCCATATGAGATATGGTATGGGATGAAACCACATCTTAATTATATTAAGATTTAGGGATGTCATGCTTATGTAAAAAAGCAAGATCCCAAAAAGTTAGAGGCACGGTCAGTATTGTGTAAATTTATAAGATATCCAAGGAATTCCCAAGGATATCAATTCTACCACATCGATGAACAAAAGATAATTGTTTCTTGGTATGCTACCTTCTTGGAGAAGGAATTTCTTAAAAAAGAAATTAGTGGGAGCATGGTAGAACAGGAAGAAATTTTAGATATACAAATCAATACTGATAAATTAGTAGAATCAGAAAATTCAGTTGTACCAGAAGAACCACAACCACTCCATAGATATCCAAGGCGATCTCATGCACCTAAGAGACAATATGATTTTCTCATTGAAGGTAGCATATTAGATCACGTCATAGATGATGACGAACCTTTGAGTTATCAGCAAGCATCTCAGAGTAGGGACTCTGCTGCTTGGCATGATGCAATGAAATCCGAAATAGACTCTATGTACACCAACAAAGTATGGATCTTAGACAATGCTCCCAAAGGGGTGATACCCATAGGTTGCAAATGGTTGTTTAAGAAAAAGTTGGGTGTAGATGGGAAAGTAGAAACTTTTAAAGCTAGACTGGTAGCTAAATGTTTTCGTCAAAGACCTGGCTTGGACTACGATGAAACCTTTTCTCCAGTAGCTATGCTAAAGTCTATTCAGATCCTACTTGCTATAGCAACTCACTGTGACTACGAGATCTGACAAATGGATGTCAAAACTGCATTTCTAAATGGTGATTTAGAAGAGTGCATATATATGATGCAACTAGAGGGTTTTGTAGTCAGTGGGAGCAGTGGAAAAGCATGTAGATTGCTTAAATTCATTTATGGACTAAAGCAAACATCGCGGAGATGGAACATCTGTTTTGATGATGTTATCAAAGAGTTTGGTTTCATCAAAAATCCAGATGAACCATGTGTGTATAAAAGGATAATTGGGAGTATAGTATCGTTTCTTATTTTGTATGTAGACGATATACTCTTAATCGGTAATGACATACCGTCATTACAAGCGGTTAAAATTTGGCTATCAAAAAGATTTTTCATAAAAGATTTGGGTGAAGCATCCTATATACTGGGTATTCAGATCTATAGAGATAGATCCAAAAGGATATTAGGATTATCCCAATCTAGATACATTGGCAAAGTGCTAAAGCGATTTAGCATGGAAAATTCTAAGAAAGATTTTGTATCCGTATCTCCTGGAATCTCACTCTCTAAAAAAATGTCTCCCCAGACTGATGAAGAGAGGAAACGCATGAGTCTAATTCCTTATGCCTCGGCAGTAGGATCGATCATGTATGTCATGTTATGTACTAGACCAGATATCGCTTATTCACTCAGTTTGGTAAGTAGATACCAATCTAATCATGGAGAAGAGCACTGGAAAGCGGTCAAAAATATACTTAAGTACCTGAAAAGGACTAAAGAGTTATTTTTTATATATGGTAAAAGTGACCTCCAAATGGAGGCTTTTTCCTACTCTAGCTTTCAGAGTGATATTGATGATAGTAAATCTGTTTCAGGATATATTTTTACCTTCAATAGAGGGGCTGTCAGTTGGAAAAGTTCCAAGCAGGACACAGTAGCAGACTCTACTATGGAAGCCGAATACATTGCGACAAATGATGCAGTCAAAGAAGCTATCTGGATGAGGAAGTTCCTTTCGAAGCTGGAAGTTGTTCCCACCATTAAAAATTCAGTACCTTTATACTGTGATAGTAATGCTGCAATAGCTCTGACAAAGGAACCCCGGTCTCACCATAAATCCAGACACATTCTGAGGAAGTATCACTTGATCAAGGAGATAGTTGATCGCCAAGAGATCAAGATTGAAAGAGTTGACACAAAAGATAATATAGCAGATCCATTTTCAAAGGCAATTGCTCGTACACAATTTAAAAAATTTGTTGAGCTATTGGGTATTAGATACTACAATGATTGGCCTTAGTGCAAGTGGGAGTTTGTTGGATATAGGTGCCCTGCAGGCAATAATTGTATATTGTAACAGGACCTATATGAATATAACATCCTTGTTTAAAATAATAGTATGCTATTTTGGTCATATTTATCTAGTATTTTAATACAGATAAAGTCCTTAGAATGATACTAGACTATCAGACATTTCGGATATGATCGTAATGAAGAGATCTGATTTGTCGCTAACATATATTCTAAAATGTTCCTAGTCGATGAAGTGTTGAAATGGGACATCATCACTTTGGTAAGACTAGTGTATACTTTATTTCTTCTTTGGAAGGACGATGATCCATCTCTTAGATCATTGATGTGAGACATCAAGATATAATATACAGGTGACTCATTAGTGAATGAGTTGACTGAACGACTCACTGAGAACATCTAGTTGGTAATTATACTTAACTGTCAAATAGAAGTTCTCAAGTGATATAGGACATAGTAGTCTCTTGACCTGAGGCATGAGTACAATATCTTACATATCAGTAATGATGTATTTAGACTTTTACCTAACCACAGTTCTTATTGAATTGTGCA
>BQKN01031402.1:0-11905 GCA_022839385.1 Asparagus kiusianus
TTTCGCAGTGGCACTGAGGGTTCACCTCGTGTATGGTGCGCTTGCGAATTAAATATTCTCGTAGATCTTCCGTGGGTGGTTGGTGACAACCCCCAGCATCGGAAGGATCACCTGGGTGAGCACACGAAGGCTCTCTGGATGTGCTCTCTGGTGCACAAAGGGTGGAATGTTGCGGCGTTGGAGTTAGGCAGTTTCGCCTTGACGGGCGAGCTTTCGCGCTTGGGCGAACTCTAGCGCGTAGGCGAGTCTCAGCCCTTTGTTTAAACGAGCTGGCTCGCGACGCGTCGCCTATCTCCTTGCCTTTGCGCTTATCCGCCAAGATCTCATGGTGAGGCTCGCCAGCCTTCGAGGATTCGCCTTTTTGGATAGGCCTACTCACTTGGGGTGGTTTGTTCGCGTTAGGGATATGACCTGAAAAGCGAAGTCTGCCTGAGCGGGTGGTCCCCTCCTTCTCGGTTAGCGCCCCTGATTTGGAGGGCCTCGTGATGTTGGGCGAGTCGCCTCCTTGTCTCTCGCTTCTCGGGCCAGTATGGTGGTCCAGGCCATTGTGTGAAGCGGAGGTTTGGGCTTTCTGCCCAACAAGCTTCCGTCGTTGCTGTTGGTTAGTTCTCCCAGCGGAGGGGGAACTTGCGTGAGCAGCGGCGGGGTGGCTTGTGCCAGAACGAACTGGTGTCTCTTTCGGGACAGGTGCTACTGAAGGTCGTTTGGCGACCCATTTAGTAGACCCTTTCCCCCTGTTCTCGATATGGGACTTGGCCTCGAGAGCGTTTGGGGTGGACTTCCCTGTCGGGACTCCGGTAGAGCTTTCTGATGCGGGAGCTTTGGCCGTCTGAGGTCGGCTCCCGTGCAGGGCTCTGTGGCGTTTGCGGGACGCTTCGCCACCGGAAGAGGAGGAAGACAAGTACTCTTCGTACTTGGCCTGATCGAACTCGATTTCTAGGGACTCCACTGTCGTCCCAACAACAACCTCGTCGAACTGAGCTACCACCATTTCGTTTGAAGAAACAGCTTCTCCCACTGTGGTCGCCATCTTCTGTACGTGTAAATTTCTGATTTTTCCGGGAAAGGGGAGGGATTTCGTTTGTATTTATAAGAAAGCTTATTACAAACTAAATCAATCTGAATTACAACAGAAGCAGAGGGAATGCCCTCTTTGTTTATATTTGTGGGGACTTTACGGTAGCTACAGGATGCTTCGCCCGGTGCTCGCGCCGGGTCTGCTTCCCTTGGACGGTTCGACCGAGGTTGTTGGAGAGCTTCAGTACTCAGTAGAAGCTCTGGGTGAAAGAGTTCGAATCCTCTAGTTCGCCGGCGATCGGAGCTCGGAGCTTGGAGATTTTCCGATTCTCTACGATTGTTTGATCTTCTGTTTGATCGATCTCCCTTTTTTTTTTGGTGCTGCAAGCAGCCTTTTTTAAGTGGGAGGGGGACCGTTTTGGCTGTCCCTTGAACCATGGGATGTGACCATACACTGTTCAAGGACATCCTATTGTCCCCTGTACAACAAACGGTTGTCTTTTGGGGTTACATGTCGTGTCACGTCGTGTAGGAGCGGGAAAGCCCTTCCTCGCACTCGTGACGGTGACTGCCAGACACTTGAGTGTACCTGGACAGCTCGTCGAACGCTGGTGGCTCTAACCTTTCGCTTGGAGCGCGGTACGCTGCATTTATGTGGGCGTAGACGGCTCTGGCAACCGTCCGCTCACTTGTGCGGCGAGGTACCGAGTGAACATCCGGCGGTCCTGAGGTGCTGTACCCTTCCTCCCTTCACCCCATGTCTGAATAGGGGCGGGAGAATGGACGTTGCGTGCCTGAGCAAGCTCTGGATAGCTTTCGGCGCGTCATGGCTTCGGCCTCCCGTTCTGACGGGTGAGGCGACCTGTATTTATGAGTCTACAGGCCGGTTCGGCGCCCGTCTCGTTCGCTTGAATTACGGACTGCCGTCTGACGAACTTGGGGCACTGCGCCTCCTTACCTTGCATCGTGGGAGGCAGAGAAGGCTTGTCCCTGGAAACCTGGCTTTCGGCTTACGTAGGCAGACGTGGCTCCCTGCAAGTGGCTTCGGCACACGAAGGCGGATTTGAGTATCTCCCTTGCGGGCGGATTCATGCGATTTGGAGTATGCGGCCAACGTGGGGTAGTCGCGTGCCAGCGAATCCGCCTAGTGGCCTAAGAGGGGGAGGTCCTGTTCTGTGAGCGAATTCGTTCACTTAGTCCGCCGCGGTAATTTTCACTGTCTACAAGACCCCCTTCAAAGTTTTCAGACCAAAACCGACTTACGTGTGGTCTGGAATACTTTGAATAAAGACGTTTTGGACCAGGTGCATTAGGATTTTTAGCAAACCCTCAGTTATCAACGGGTTTGATCTGCCTTTACCGATTACCGTTTGAATCGGGCTAGCCATACTATTCCCCTCAGTATGATAAGTTATCGAGTAGTTTCTCTTAGGCTTAGTGCTAAGATTTCTACTCTGACCCTTAGTTGCCTGGGGCGTGGGTGTAAACGAAATCACTTCGCCAGTTTCTAGATTTTGGGCAAATCGCCCTTTTCTTCAAAGGTGTGTGAGTCGCGCGGGCGAAATTAGGACTCGTTGGCGAAATTTTGAAAGACTTGTGGATTTTATTCAAGTTTTCGCCGCTGAGACCCTTTCTTTGGGCGAAATTAGGCCTAATGTGGGTAGGCCATGTGTTCTCCTGCGGGTTTCGTGTCTTTCCAGCTAAGGCGGTGTGGCCTTGTCACGATTTGACAACTCGACTCTGCTCAACGCGCCTCGTCTTGATCGTGGCCGTGGTTTTCGAATTCAACCGTTGGATGCAACCGTCAGTGAGGGTGATCTGGGCCGTCGAATTTGATCGCGGCCACGTTTTCCCGTTCGAGGGCAGTCGTGGCCACGTGGGCAATCTTCCTCTTTTTTAAGCCCGCTGTTTTCCTCCTTTGGGATTCACCGTGCTCTTGAATCTTGAAAGGAACCTCTAAGACGAGAATTCCCGCCCCATCTTTCAATGGCTCCAAAAACTAGGAAGCGCAAAGTGAGAGGTGCAGGCCCTGGAGGTTACTCCGATCGTCTCTCCGCCGGCATGCCCGCCAGTGCCCCGGAGTCGCGCTCAGGTACGTCGATAAGTTTGTTGGATGACCTCGTGTAGGTCCTAGGCGTCGGAGTTGGGGAGATGAGCGTTGCTCACTGTCCTGGAATCCCGCCGCTTTTCGGCAGTTTCCCCCAATTTGGGGCAAAGTTAGCCCTATCTGCCCTTAGGGGGGAGGGAGGCTACCTTTCTTTTTGATAGACGATTCTGTCTGTCTCTGTTTGATGGGCGATTTTGCCCTTTTGGCGGATTTTGTCTTAATCGATTTTCCTTTCTTACAGCAACTTTTTCCGATGAGGCCTTCCCAGAGGGTGTGGCCATTGGCCACGCCGGTGGTACGAACTACATGGCACCCCCTAGATTTCCCTCCTTGGCTCCATTACCCGTTTTCGCCGCTGACAAGCCGAACGGCTTGATAAAGAGGGTCACGGATGGTCACCACCTGACGCTGCGCGAGTTGACGACCGACGCGGCATTGACGGATGATGCCAGGGCAGAGCTGCCGAAACCTCAATTCTTGTTCGGCGACGCCACGACCGACCCCTCTGCCTTGTTGCTCAAGGAGAGCATGTGGTTCCACACGGTAGAAGGGACTCACTACTACCTCCCCAGTATGTCGAGGGGGTTCTCGATCGTTGAGCTGCGATCCCTCGCGGTTCCTCGGACGATGAACTGGGAGCTGACCCCCACTCAAGACGGGGTCACTTGCGGCGTTTTCACGGGCTCTACCGCTGGATATGGAGTGGATGGCTCATGTAAGCACGTGACGGGTCTGCGTCCTGGCTTAATGTCCGCTGAACTGCCCGTGGGGGAGTCGATATCGGCGGCGGAGACCTTTCGTCATCGTTTCTTTCGAGTCGGAGGGAGTTTTCCACCAAAGGATTTCAGAGCTCCGGGGTGGGTCTATTCTGCACCCGACAGCGACACTTGGTGGTCCAAGATCACTGACCGTGTTCTGGCTGAGAACGCTGATCTCAAGAACACGGAGTTGTACGCGGCCATCGAAGCCACGCGGCACGGCTTGCGGATCAACGCTTCTCAGTTCCACAGCATTCTGGAGCTGTATTGTGCGGAAAGTGGCACATTCTTCACCCCCAACGGTGAGCTTGGCATCACCTCTCATGAGATGCATGACGTGTCGGGACTGCCCCTGGGAGACTTTCCTTACGAGGAGTACGTCCCCGATCAAGCTGAGATTAATCAGCTGTTAAGCCATTCGCCCTCGGTGGTCGAGACTTTGTGGGAGCTACTCTGCCACTACCACATCTGCCTCAGCACCTTGGGGGTAGCAGATCATAAAGGGAAGAAGAAGGGGATCAGCCACAAGAACTGGGCTGATTATCTGTTCCCGGGGAACGACGTCAAGGGGCAGCCTGCCCTCCCATTAGGCGCATGCGACCAGTCCGAAGTGGAGGCGAGGATAGCCGCAGAAGGGGGCATCGTGACTCTCGATCGTGACGAGGGCGGATTTAAATCTGGTACGGTCCTTCACTCGTTCCACCATCAGGCGGAGTCACCAATCTCTAGGAAGGCGCTGCTTGCGGGGTACATCATGTTATGGTTGAAGAGGTGCGTAATCCCCACTCACTCCTTCGAGGCTCTTCCCGTCGAGGTCGTGTACCCGGCGGTTTGCTTAGCTCACGGGAAGTCTTATTCCCTGGTATCGGCGACGATAGCGTGCATCCATCGGGGGCTCCGCACCCTGACGGCTCAGTTCTGCTGCGTGTCGACTGTTGATGAGGGAGAAGGAGAGGTTATCAGGACTCCCAACCCCAGGGTGGGGCTGCCGTATACCTATCTGATGGCGTGGTTCGTATACCACTGTGAGTGCTTGATGAGTGCTCCGTCGGCCCTCCAAGGCGACCAGTTTGTCCCGTTCGTCCGGCGCTTGGAGAAGTGCTCCTGGAAGTGCAAGGACATCCCTGATGCAAGGAAGATGCTCTCCCACTTTGGGAATTACAACTTTCGCCGTTCCTTCCCCTATTTCAGCGGGGGCGGATACGGAGAATCTCTCAGGGATGCGCCGACGGCGGACCACTACACAACCCTCCCTCGAGGTGCCTTTCGCTGGTTGGTAAACATCCAGCCAGGGTATCACGTTCTGAGAACGGGCTCGTCGTGCTATCTCGAACCGTACATCCCCTGCAGGTTCGCCCGCCAGTTTGGGTATGACCAATTGTACGTGGGCAACGTCAATCCCCAACTGCGGTTTGAAGGAGGGCTGGTGGATGGAGCTCGCGGATGGTTCTGGACTCACACTGGCGGCACCGATGCTCGCTTTGAGTTACCCTCAAAGGATCGCGACTTGCACCATACGTTCTCGTATTGCCGGTGGTATCGGGACGCCAGTGCCGATCCTACCGACTTCCGGTTCCAGAGTTCGTGCCTGGCGGGGCACAGACGTCACCCAAGAGGAGCTCCTCGACCTTCGAGGCGAAGGGGCCGTGCAACGGCTAGGGAGCTGTTCATGGAGGACCCTGCAGGAGATTCTGAGGGTGAGGGTGTGGGTCTAGACGAACCCGAAGCACCCGAAACACGAGCTCCTCCTCCCAGTCTTCCTTTAGATTCCCAAGGCGAGCGGAGGGAGCCCGTTGAGTTGACCCGGGTGAGTAGGCGTCTGGAGCAAGCCCGAAGTGCGATTGCTGGGCGTATGGGGGCACCTCTCCTATCTCCGAGTAGTTCACTGCTCTCGAAACGGCAGCGAGAAGCGGCGGAGAGCTCTAGAGCGGAAGTGGTCAAGAGGGCCCGTGGCGAGGAGACTACGGCGACCACCAGAGCGGCGGTTGGTCGGGCAGGTACTGCCTCTGGGGCGGAAATTGCTCAACCTGCTCCTTCTGCTGCGCCGCAGGTGGCTCCGACGATTTCGAAGGATATGCTTCCTTCATCGGGTGTGGAGCCACAGGCGGGGGTCTCAATGACTCCTGCACCTGTACCGAGAGGTAATCTTTCGATACGATGTCCTCGTGTACGAAGTTAGATTCGTATTTTCTGACTGTTCATATCAAATTCGTGCAGTTGAGAAAGTGATCCCTATCCCTTCTGATGAAGAGGAGGGGAGTGGAGATGAAAGAGAACCCGGGGGTTCAGGTAAGCATGAGTTTCATTGTTGTCGACCCTTTTAGGCCAAGGGGATACTAATTGTTATCATTTTCTTTGTATCCGCAATTGGCCCCTCCCATGAAAGTGCTGGCAAGGAGGATCCTCCCTCTTGGGAGGGTCCTTCTGGCGAATCTGAGACGGATGACAACGCCTCCATTCACAAGGCGCTATCAAGCGAGGAGGAGGTGGCGGTCCCTGCGAATCGACAAGGGGGAACCCCCACTTCCGAGGGGACACCGGTCGGGGGTGAGTGCTCAGCGCGAGAGTCTCCTGCTCAAGGGGGAACTCCCGTTGGACTAACGGTTAGCTCCTTACCTGTGGTGACTTGCGACTCTGCCACTACCATTCTGGCGGCGCCAGCGATTGTTCCGGCTCCGGCAGCGCCAGTCGCCACTTCTGCGATCGTGACCACCGGTGCTCCGATCGTGGCTTCATCCTCTGTCGAAGATGTCGCTCTCTCTCCTATGGAATGCTGGCAAAAGAGGCAGGTGGAGCGAGCTGTGGCCAATTTCGAAGACACTCTGGCTCACTGCACTCGGCAGGTCTTGGAGGGGAATTGTCCCTTCGAAGAATTCAAGGAAGTCCTTGAGGACGACGCGTCCTTCTTGTGTAAGAGGCTTGGCATCACCGCGGCGAGACCCTACTTTCAGCGCCTGAACGCGGTGGAGGTGGCGGTGCAGCAGCTGCTCACTCTTCGTGCGGAGAGTTCCAACCTCTTTGATCTCGCCTCTCACGAAGTTCGAGTAACCCTGGCAGATCGGGATCGCCGCCTGAACGAGAATCTAACGCTGGAGTTAAAGTTGTCAGCGGAGCTGGAGCAGGCCCAGGCCGAGGATGCGCGGGTGGCTCGCGAGCAAGAGACGGTTGATAGTCGGTTCTCCCGACTTTCCTTTGAAGTGGAGAGGCTGAAACGGGTCATAGCTGACGCGCAGGCTTCTCTGACTGTTCAAGGGGAGGCCCTTGATCAGGTGGCAAAGGAGTTGGAGGGCATTGAGTCCCGTCGGTAGTTGACTACTGACTCGGTTGGGGAGAAGGCTCGAGCCCTCAAGGAAGTCCAGGTGGCCATTCAAGACTTGATCTCGTGCACTGAGGAAGATATTTGCCGAGAGGTCTTACGGAGGCTTGAACTCCGTCATGCTGCAAAAGTTCGCGAGGCGGAACGGCAGTTGAAATCCTTGTAATTCGCCTTTTAATTTTTTCGTTGTAATAGGACTCCTTTTCCTTGAATGAAATCATCCTTTTGTTTCTGGTGATTATGGCTTGTGTGCATACTATATTTAGTATAGACTAATTGATGTCAATGTTTGAGGGAGATTTCCCTTGGCGGATTCCAGCTACAGACCCGTTTCGCCTGCTGGCGAATCTTGCAAATTGATGAACTCGCAGTTGCTCCGTTAACGGCGATTCTAGATACAGGTGGACTCCGTTTTTAGCGGGTCGTGTGTCCGCCCACGTGTATGTCAGTTACGGAGGCATGGGTGCGCCGTCTTGCCTTAATTGCAGCAGTGCGATGGGTCTCTTCGTCCTCCACGCCCGATCTGGGCCGTTGATTAGAGATCATGCTCCGAAACTGCCGAATCTCAATCATTCATATAGGATGCGGGATATTCGGCTTCTCCCTCAACTGTTCGGGACTGAAGGGTCCAATCGAACTGCATATAACCGTCTAGGGTCGGGGTATTTTAGTACCTTTTCCCTTCGTTAAGAAAAGCCAAGGCTTTCTCATCGTTCCTCTCAGAAGAGATCCTGATCACCTTGCGTCTCCCAGATGGCACCGAAGACGAAGAGGGTTACTTCCAAGAAGAGGAAGGAGGCGTCTCCCTCGGGTGCGGTCAGGACGGCCGCTGCCGAAGGTACGTTCCTAGTTCAAACCCTGTTTAGACATGGATAGGTATCTCTTGCTTAGATCCCCCCTCCATGCCCTCACTGTGCTTCTCAGCCCACGATGATGCACCGCTTCCTGAGGAGCATGAGGCGGAACCTATCTTGATATCCGATGATGAGCCCGAGAGCACGGAGGCTCCTCCTGCCCAAGGTTCCGCTCCGCAACCAGGAATGGAACCTTGTCTCGAGGTTCCCCTAATTGCGGCGCTCGCCCCTGGTCAAAAACCTACTCCCCCTGGCTCCTTGTCTTGGCAGGCCCGCGTGGAGGAGTTCGAGAACGCCGTGAGACAGGTAATTTCTCTTGTCGATCTCGGCTTGGGTAGTTTTGCCAGTTTCAAGCAATCTCTCCTTGACCGTGCGGTAGACATCCGACGATCGGGCGAAAATCGGCTTTTCACCCGTTGTATGCGAGAACTTCGTCTTCTGGAGTCGCGTATGACAGGGCTAGAGGCATTGCTGTGGGAGGGCCCGGACGTGGAGTCTTGTTTGGTCCACCTCCGACGTTTGGAAGCTCAGGAACAGGAGGCCCGTTCCAAAGAAATTGCTGATTCGAAGTCTATCGTTGATTTCTGGGTGAGTCAACAACAACAGTTAGGGGACCAAGTCGTTGACCTCAATCGCACCATGGCTCGTCTGAGAGCCGAATTGAGGCAGGCGGAGACGAATTGGAAGGGGCTCCAATCCGATATCGTCAAGGTCGGCAAGAAAGCTGAGGAGGAAACTCAACGTCTTCAAGCCTTGCGTGAGAAGGATGCCGCCGCCAGATCGAGCTTGGAGGATCGCATCAGGAAGGCGGCCGAGGACAAGGCTCGGGAGGACCACGCAAGGAAGGTGGCCTTGGCCAAAGAGGAGATCTCCACTTTCAGTGTGTTTGATTGAAATTTCTGTTATGTATTCATGCTTAAGACACTCTGTTTATTTGTCTTGCTTTTGAAACTATGCCATGACTCGTGTAGTCATGACTTTGTTTGGATGTATTATCTTAAACACTGGGTGCACGTTTCGCTTCTTTGAACGTAATATTATGACTTTCGCGATTTGCAAAAACATAACTTGTTCAAATGTACTGTCTAGAAGCATTTGATGCAGTTTGTGTTCTTCCCCATCGTGTTCCTTTTGGATATAACCCCTTTAATATTTCCCTGGCATGGCCATCAGTGATCTCAGGTTGCCTCCCTTGGGCGTAGACTCTGTTTGAGTATGGCTCATCCCCAAGGATGGCGAATTCGTTGGGAATGACGCACCAGACCGTCGGCGAGTTCGCTGCGAGGTAAATTTCGACTGCTGGCGAATCTGAATCATAGGCGAACCTCCAATGTTGGCGAGTTCGTACTACAGGCAAAATTCGGATGGTGGCGAGTTCGTCTAATCCGTCGAAGATCCAATCTGAAGGCGAAACTCGAGCCACATGTTGGTCGGTGGACCCAAGTGCTTGCCAACCAAGACTCTTCAGGCGCATTAATGCTCATTTATTGGTGAAACGATTGAACGTTCCGCCTCTCGCTCAATCCGATCGGTCGGTTTGGTG
The DNA here is from genome assembly GCA_022839385.1 of Asparagus kiusianus. Classification (NCBI taxonomy): domain Eukaryota; kingdom Viridiplantae; phylum Streptophyta; class Magnoliopsida; order Asparagales; family Asparagaceae; genus Asparagus; species Asparagus kiusianus. The sequence goes on from BQKN01031402.1 coordinate 9,596, forward strand.
TCTCGAGAGTAGCCTTTATTGGCGTTGCGTTCGAAGCGTCGCAGGGCGCTCGGGCTGCTTGATGACTTGGGGCGATGAATCTCAGCCGTTGGATTTTTTTGAATATATTTCCGCACTCGCCCTCCTCTAGCAGAGTTCTGACTGCTTCGAGCGAAATTTGCCAGAAAAGAAAAGAAAACCTCTCTCCTTCATGGCCTCCTCTTCCGATCATAGTGATGCCGAAGGTGTCGGCTCCTCCGCCACCGTCGTGAACGTTGGCGCTCCATCTGCTGCCCCGGTGAGCCCGGTCCAGGAATACCCTATTCCGGACCCTGCGGCTCACCCCGCTTTCGTGCCGCTCAAAGAGTTAGTGGATCTGGTGCACGGGTGCGCCCTCTCTGTCAGCATGGGCGGTGAGCGATACTACGATTCGCTCCCCCTTGTAGAGAGGCGTCTGGAGGCGGTCCGCCGTGCGGGCGATGACTCGCTCACACAGCGATGTGAGCGAGAGCTTGAGCTCGTGGAGGGGTGGATGTACCGCCTCGAGGAACTGGCTCATGAAGATCTTTCCAATGAGTCATCGCCTCCCCCACTGCACTTCCTGCTAGGGCGCAACGAGCGGGCGGAGCGTATCCAGGCGAAGGAGGCTGAACTCAGACGCCTGAGAAAGCGGTACCAAACGGTAACGGACCGGATGGATGCTTACTTGGACCGGGCTTTCCACAAGGACGCCGGCACTCTTCGCGGCGAAGCGAAGCTGCAGGAGCGTTCGCGCGAGTTGGGGAGGCTCGGCGAGGCCGCACGGGAGGCGGAAAGGGCGCTGCAGCTTCTCCGCCAGGAGGAGGAGGATAGCAAGGCGGCCCTGGCCAGGCGGCAGCAGGAGCAGAAGGAGAAGGCGAGGACCCGTCGTGCGGCGGAGCGGGCTGCGCTCAAAGCCAAGATCGGCTCCTTCAGCCTTCTGAAATTCCTGTAATGCTTGCGCCGTTTAGGTCTTCCCCCCCTCTTTTTTTGTTGTTTCGTCAACTCAGTTGGTGCTCCAAGCACCACAACCTGAAAAACTTATGCTTGTAAACTTTGGCCCGTAATGACCTTAAGCCTTTGCTTATTGTTGTTTCGTATGCATAGTTTCCTTTTCTTTTTGTTTGTGTTGTTCTGGTATTTGAGTTGAACTTGGTGAGCTTCTGACTATTCTGTTCTGAACTTAGTCATTTCGGACTCTTGTTCTGCTCTCGGTTGCTCACAGCGTGGGATCGGGTTGATTCCGATTTCCGCGTTATAGCTCCAGTGGGATCGAGAGAGCAACCCTCGGCTGGCAGTGGAGAACAATCGTTCGCTTCCTGCGGCCGACTGAAGGACTCAACTTCAACTTGCCATTCGGCAAGCTGTCGCTTGAGGAATTGGCAGAGTTGTCGTCTACCGAACTGCTATTGGTAGTCGTCGTCGTCTGAACAAGCGGCGACAGATAACAATCGAATCGTCAGGGATGTATGAATATGATGTTTGATCGTTGTAGAGGCCCTCACGTGGTAGGCCGCTACCCATCAGTTACCCTAAGGGAATGTTAGGATAGCTGGAATAGGCCAAATAGTTCAGGGACGTAGGAGTGTGACTATTTGACAGAAGTAATAACACGTCGCGTGGTAGGCTATTACTTAGACTATGTTATTCGCTGGAATAATGGTGCCAACCATCAGAGGTGATTATTAACCTGATGGGGGTTTTGTCACGATGGGAGTGACTGTGGGGAACTTACCACTCTTATGGAGGGGATTGGTAAGTAGATCGTGTCAGAGGTTTAATGTTAACGTGACAGGGAATGTCGTGATTGGAACGACTTTGAGGACCCACCATCCTTTGGAAGAGGATTGGAGAGTTGATTTTGTCAGAGGTTTAATGTTAACATGACAGGGAATGTCGTGATTGGAACGACTTTGGGGACCCACCATCCTTTGGAAGAGGATTGGAGAGTAGATCGTGTCAGAGGTTTAATGTTAACGTGACATGGAATGTCATGATTGGAACGACTTTGGGGACCCACCATCCTTTGGAAGAGGATAGGCGAAATGAATGGGTTTGTCGTGGTGTGAACGACTTTAGTGGATCCGCCATCTCATTGGATAAGAGAGGCGAATTGGGTTTTGTCGTGGTATGAACGACTTTAGTGGATCCGCCATCTCATCGGAGAAGATAGGCGAACTGGATTGGTTCGTCGTGATATGAACGACTTTAGTGGATCCGCCATCTCATCGGAGAAGATAGGCAAACTGGATTGGTTCGTCGTGATATGAACGACTTTAGTGGATCCGCCATCTCATTGGAGAAGATAGGCGA
>BQKN01031410.1:0-12977 GCA_022839385.1 Asparagus kiusianus
ATGAACAGTGATTCTTTGTTTCTCCCTTTTGTATAAAGGAATAGATTACAAATTTCATTAACCAAGGCATCACGTAAATAATCATTTAGTCCAATCACTATGAGTCGGCATCCACCAAATTCAAATACGCCGCAGTCCTTATCCTTAGTTATGGCATGACAACGTCTTCAGGCTTATCCTATTCTCACTAGTGGCAAGCAAGAAGATTTATGCGAATATTTACTGTGGTTATTATGTACGAAGTGGGGGAACAGGGACCAGATAATTTCGAGTCTTTACGGTTTCAAAACTTGCCATCATATCCAACATCTAGAGAGTGCTTGTGGTAGACACTGTTCCCCTTGACTTGCAATTAATCGCTCTCTGTAGAGCTCCTTTTGATGTAAAGCGAGTCTCTTGCATATCCACCGATTACAGTGTTTTCTTTCAAAGGATATGCCCCTTTTTGAGCCGACGTTGTTGAAAATATTTCAGGTTCCATGCAAACCTGCCCTCCAGAACAAACTGTTTGCAGATCCGCGAGATAAAGAGCAGCTCCAACGAAAGCTCCATTTTGCAGCCCCGAAGCCCTCCAATTGGGCTGCATCTCCGGCTGCATTTTGCAGCCGGAGGAAATAGGGCTGCATTATGCAGCCTCTGCCCTTGTTTTACAGTTTGCTGCAAATGAACTGTGTATTTTTCTTAAATGCCAAGTTTGCCCTTTTTTTGATTTATAAACCAATACTTATTACATCCATATCTTTTTTAATTAGTAACTACTAGTTTAAAATCAACGTAAGCTTGTTTCTACTAATTATTTTTAAATAAAAATTTTGCAATTGGAAATGTTTGTCGATACCTTCAAAATAAGACTAATATTGAATTATATTAATTGAAATATAAAATTTCAAGAACCAAGTAATTAAAAATGAAAAGTCATTATTTCATTATTAAAAAAAGTTACATCGCTTCATTTCCATGTCTTTCCCACAAATGTTCAATCAATGCATTTCGAAGTGCAAAATGAGCTTCTTTGTTTTTCAATCTCTTATGTCGAGCAAGGAACCGTTGGAATCGTTCAGTTTCCGTTATCTCCATATTTTCAGCATTCGGAATTGATTGTGGAGTTGAAATGACAACATCTTCTTGCTCGTCGCGTTCATCTTCGATAATCATATTGTGCATTATAATACAAGCAGTCATTATATCATGCAAAGTTCGTTTATCCCAAAAACGGGCTGGCCCCTTGATGATAACAAATCGTGATTGGAGAACACCGAATGCCCGCTCTACATCTTTTCGACATGCTTCTTGCATCATTGCAAAATATTGTTTCTTTTTATCATCGGAATTAGAAATGGTCGGAACAAGTGTTGGCCATTTCAGATATATGTCATTGGCCAAATAATAATCGACATCATAATTTTTTCCTTGAATTGTGTAATGAGCAGGAGGAGCAATACCTTGTGATAGATTGTCGAACAAATTAGACGACTGCAATACATTAATATCGTTATTGGATCCTGGTAAGCCAAAGTATGCATATCATATCCATAGATCATATGATGCTACTGCCTCAAGAATAATGGTTGGACCTCTATGACAGCCTGAGTATTGTCTTGGCCATGCTGTTAGACAATTTTTCCATTGCAAATGCATATTTTCTAGACTTCCTAACATTCCTGGAAAACCTCTTTCTTCGCCCTTTTGCAATAACCTTGCAACATCGTCGACATTGGGGGTCCTTAGATATTCATCTCCATATACTTCTACAATTGCTCTGCAAAATCTCTTTAAACATATAATTGTAGTTGACTCACCGCTCCTAACATATTCATCAGTACTATCTGCTGATGTTCCATACGCCAACATGTGAAATGCCAATGTAACTTTTTGTAAAGTTGATAGCCCGAGTTTGCCGACACCATCCATCTTCTGTACGAAGAAGTTGTCATGCTCATGTACCGCCTCGACTATGCGAAGGAATAAACTCTTGTGCATCCGGAACCTTCTACGGAATAGGTTTGCACCATATGTAGGGTCATCAAAAAAATAGTCATGGTAAAGTCAAGAATTACCTTCTTCCCTCCCGCGAATGACCAGGAACTGCGCCAATACGCTTTGGTCGCTCTGCCTCTTGAGAGAGATAAGTCATTATTTTATTATTAGAGATATATACGCGAGCTAAGAGTTCATCTTCCTTCTCCCATTGTGTCATATCTTCCTCCCAATCTTTAATATATTGAGAAAATATTCCGTCGTCAGAAGAAGAAGAAGAAGGTAGATGTGACGGTCCGGCTCCATAGTTCATTGATGAAGAAGTTATTTATAGAAATAAAAATATAAGTTGTGAGTTGTTTAGAGATGGATGTAATGTCATTATATAATATTCCTCCCCACATAGGATTCTTTTCAGCATTGGATTCTCTCCAGCATTGGATTATCTTTGTGTTGGATTCTCCCCCACATTGGACTCCTTCCGTGTTGGAGACTCCACATATTGGATTCCTTTCGTGTTTGAGACTCCACATATTGGATTCTCCTGGTGTTGGAGACTCCCTACATTTGCTTCTCGGTGTTAGAGACTCCCCATGTTGGATTCTTCTGGTGTTGGAAACTCCCCACATTGGATTCTCCTAGTGTTGAAGACTCTCCACATTGGATTCCTGGTGTTGGAGACTCCCCATATTAGATTCTCGGTGTTAGAGACTCCCCATGTTGGATTCTTCTGGTGTTGGAGACTACCCACATTGGATTCTCTTAGTTTTGGAGACTCCCCATATTAGATTTCTGGTGTTGGAGACTCCCCATATTGGATTCTCCTGGTGTTGGAGACTCCCCACGTCTGATCCCTATATAATACTTGAATAATTTTTATATCTCCACCACCACTCTTCTTATTCTATATTCATAACTCTTTACATTCCTCCATCATAATAGTATCATCCTCAACGTTATCTTCTTAGATTATGGCATCTAGTCGCAGAAAATCTTTTTACAAGAAGAAGACCAAATTTTATGTGCCACGTGGCTTGAAATTTCTCAAGACCCAGTCATGGGTTCTAATCAAAAGAAGGACAAGCTGTGGGAACGAATTTATGCTTTATTTCATGAAAGGATTTCTAATATTGGTAATTCTCAAAGGACTCTGAAGTCTCTCTCATGCCGAATGCCATTAATTATGAAGGCCATCAGTAAATTTTGAGGATGCATTCGACAAGTCGAGTGCCTGAATCCAAACGGTGCTTCTGAGCTTGACATTGTAAGTATTTTGAATAACATAAATCTTGATTATCATCTATTATCATGTTATTAATAAATGTTTCTTCCTCTCTTGTGGTAGAATAAACGTACTAGGATAATATTTACAGAAGATCCAGAAGAGAGAAAGGGGTTTCTATTTGATCACGTTTGGTCAATTTTAAAAGATGCAGAGAAATGGGAAAATATAAGTGTCAGATTGCCTGCAACTTCCAAAAATTTAAAGTCCCGCTCATCTCAGGGATCAGGTTCAAGTTCTCCTGTCGTCGACTTAAATGACGATAATGAGGGATATACTCATAATGACGACGATATGATAACAAGTCGACTGACAAGAAGGAAGAAAGAGAAGATGAGGAGGCGACAGGCATCTGAAAAGAACCTCGACTTTGAAACTCTCAATAAAAGCAATCAAGAAATTGTCGATATTTAAAAAAAAAGTCATGGACAACGAGAAAATGATAGAATGGCAATGCACCAGATTATGATGTTAAGGGTCGAAAACGATAAGAAAAAATTAGATCTGCAAAGGGAACGATAGGAAAGTAAAATTATGTTAATTAATCTTGATACTATTACTGGTCCTTCAGAACGCGAGTATTTTCAAATTAAAAACAAGAGATTTTAAATAGAAACACAATTGGAGGTTCTTCATCTGATATTCATAATCCTAAATATAGTTATGCAGGAAGTCAATACGGAATACCTGACTACAGAAGCGGTGGATATGGAGGAAATGACCTATCCGGTTTTTAGTTTTTTTCATATAATTTATTTTTCTATGTAATGCCGCTGAATGTAATATATAAAATTTCATCCTTCGGAGTAGTTATGAACGTTGTTCCAAATATTATGCTATATTTACTAGTTTTTAAAATTTAAAGGCTCTTATCTATGTCATATAATCAATTTATTAAAGATAATTAATTTTATTTAAATAATGAGTATATTATATATTATAATTTTAGTATTAATTTATAATATATTTTATATTTTAAATTAATTCATATAATTTTTTTAATATTTTATATTTTTTATATTTTAAATACATTTAAAGTATTATAAAAGCAATCAATTGAAAATATAAATGGAGCTTCATATAAAGGGGGTGGTTGGAGTACTTACCCCCCACCCCCTCTAAAAAAGAATATTCAAGAGAATATTCTTTGGGGAGGCTGCAAAATACAGCCTTCCCATTGGAGTTGCTCTAAAGAACGGAGAGGGAGAAAAACAGTGAAACACTTACAAAGATGAGGAGGTTTGATTAGGTTTAGCAATCAATGTGATTAATTATTTACGTACTGATGCACGATGGCGGAAGCGTGTGCACAAACCAAACGAGTCGTCGAGCAATGAGAGGAGAACAACTAACGAGTGCAATTCACAAAAGAACGGCCAAAAGCACACACAAACACACAGATTTACATGGTTAGGCAAATTAATGTTGGATATCTTGACCTCAAGATATGTTTGTTTTGATAATAACAAATATTATATGTTGTGTGTATTTTGTGCTAACATATGTTTTGCAGTATCAGAGCAAAATCAACAATGATATTCAAAGAGATACTCAAAAAATCAACAATGATATTCAAAGAGATACTCAAGACACAAGGCAATACAAGGAAATTAAAGTTGATACAAGGCTAATTAGAGATGAAAGAAATCAAGATGCTTCAATGATATAATTGTATTTTGGGTTTTCTTTCATTGGGTAGAATCTTTGTTAAAAGTCTTGATCACACACGCTAAACACTCACAATTTCATAGAAATAATCTTAGATTTTATTAACCCTGATTAATAGACTAATAGAAAGTCTAATAGACTAATTCTGCCAAAATTAGTAATTTCCTTTATCTTATTATCAGTAGTCGACTACTCTCCTTAATAGTCGTCTACTCATTCTCAGTTTTAACTTACAGAAACTTAAGTTTTACAATATAGTCGACTAATGCCTTTAGTAGTAGACTACTAACCTGTTTCTTGACTTCACAGAGTCTAAATAGACTCAGTGTAGTCGACTACTAAGTCTTGTAGTCGACTACTAAGACAGTTTTTCTAATTGTTCTGAATTTGAATTAGTGATCGTTTATAGCCATTTGTAAACTTTAATTTGGTTTAAATTTTGAATATTTCTAAGGCTATAAATAGGTCAGAACATTAGAATTTGATGAGTGACATTAGTACATACAACATTCAAATTTTGATCAAATTCATTCTCTCTTGATACAAATTCTCATTTAAATTGTCAAGAAAAAAAAATTCTGAGATTGCCTTTGTTCTCTATTATTACTAGAAATTGTTTAGGCAAATTTCCAGAGAGTTTAAATTCCTAAGCCACTGCTGCACTTCACATTCACATCAATGCTTATAGGATTGGTTTTGTACTTTGCTTCAAAGGAAGGTTATCTCTGGTTAGAGAGATAAGATCTCTTGGTTTAGAGATTGGTTGTAATTAGAATGGTCTTGTTAATTTGTCAGTATCTGTGTTGCTATAGATTAGCGATCCTACAATTGGTATTAGAGAGAGGTGAAAGATGGCAACAACAACATCACAATTCAAGAAAGGACACTCAACACAACGACCTCCGCTCTTTGATGGTTCCAACTACAACTATTAGAAGTTCAGAATGAAGATCTATCTACAATCCATCGACTACGAGTTATGGAACATCGTTGAGTCACCGCATGAGAATCCAACCACATCATATGCTGAATGGACTCGAGTTCAAAAGAATGCTGCAAATCAGATCTAAAGCAATGGACGCTTTATTTTGTGCATTGGCCAAGAATGAATTCACCCGCGTGTCTACTTCCACTTCAGCCCATCAAATTTGGCATACATTAGAGGTAACACACGAAGGTACAAATAAAGTGAAAGAATCTAAAATCTCTGTTCTTGTACACAGGTTTGAATTATTCAAAATAAAGGAACATGAGACGATCTCAGAAAAGATCACAAGATTCACTGACATCACTAACTCTCTAATTTCTCTTGGAAAAGAATATACACAATTGGAGATGGTGAAAAAAGTACTTTGTGCACTCACACCGAAATAGGAGAAGAAGACGATAGCAATTGAAGAAGCCAATGATCTCTCAACACTTGCTCTAGAAAATCTCGTTGGGAATTTAATGGCATATGAAGTACAACTTCAAGATAGAAGGAAGAGAGAACAACCAGAGAAGAAACTATTTGCTTTCAATACTTCATCCGACACAGACAATTCAGATGATGATGATGAAGACATTAACGCACTTTTAAGAAAATTCAAAAAGTTCCTTATACAAAGTAAGTATAAAAAGGTTAAAGATACTAACGATAATATTATTAGTTATAAGTGTAACAAAATAGGTCATATGAAGAAACATTGTCCTCTTCTCAAGTCCAAATTCAAGAACAAATCTGAACATTTCAAGAAGAAGAAGAAATGATTGACAGTCAATTGGGATGACAGCAATGCATCTTCATCCAATGAAGAAGAAACGGACAAGGAAATGACAAACATGTGTTTTATGGCTCTAGAAGATGAGGTATGTGATAATTTTAATAAAGATGAATTATTGAATGCTTTCAATGAGTTGTTTTTTCAGATTAAAAAAGGAAAAAGTGAAAAACAAGTTTTTGAAAAAGGAAAATAAGAAATTATTTGAAGAAAATTCTTTTCTTAAAATAGAAATATCTTCTTTAAATTCTCGTATTTCAGATTTGAAAATAATATTTCATCTTTGAAAATCAAGTATGAAGATAATTTGAAAAATGTTTCAAATTTCAATAAAGAAAAAGAGAATTTGAATGACATATTATCTCACCAACGGCTTTCTAACAATTATTTTGGACTTGGATTTGTTAAAAAAAATAAGGGAAAATTGTGTCCAGGCCCCAAAATCGTGTCCTTGAAGTGGCCCAGCCCCACCAATTATTCCCCTTGGGCTGCCGCCCCAAAAATGCGTTATTCGTGTGGTCCAGCCCTTTTAGCCCTCTTTTATACGTATGCTCCGCGTATTTAGGCAAAAAGACCCGAAATGCACTCGTCTCTCACTGGGAACCGGCTACAGGTAGCCATCAATGATCGTCGATCTCTCCCATCGTAGTTAAGGCGAAGAGATGGCGGAAAGCGGGGGGAAAAAAGGCGGGTTCCCTCCATTACTGGTCCGCTTCAGCTCCTTATTAATGGGATATAAATTTGGGTAATTTTTTCTCTCATTCTCCCATTTATAAAATCAGGGTTTTTTCCCTTCATCTGTCAACAACCGTTCTGAGCTTTAAATCCCCTCCATTACTCCTCATAACTGTCTTCATAACTCTCAACCACTCCCAATGGCCGCCGATGACTTGATTTGTATGGTGTCTTTAGGTGAGAAGGCCATATTTATGAAGCTCTGCTCGACAACACGGTTTTATGAACTAAAATTTGATGTGGCTGAAAGAATGAAAGTACCTGAAGAAGCTTTATCCTTGGTATATAAATTCGAGAGGCACCCCAACTTGACTTTTTTGGTTGACAACGAAGATGACTTGAAGTGCATGTTGGAGTACAATCGAAATGTCGGTTGTACAGAGATTCACATGCTCGCTGTTGTTAATAGTGCTGTTAATAAAGAGTGTTCCAGTTCTGAAATAAACCAGAAAGTTATTGGTGGAATGTAAGTAATTAATGACTCTTTATAATATTTAGCTTTGTGTGACGTGAACATACTGATTTCAGGCTTTAAGGCAAAGCCGCATAACATTTTAAGTGTTTTTTAACTTCATCTTTTGGAATCCCATTATGCGCTTTGAATCCCTTCAATTTAACAAATTAATTATCGTCATAACTGTCAACAACCCCCAACGGTTTCCAATTGCTCGACGTGCACGGTGTCGTGTGACGTTATTGCTATATTCTTCCTATCATGAAGTGCATGTTTGATGACAATATTTTCACTTGTTGTACGGAGATTCAGATGCAAGTTTTTGATAACATAGAGTGTCCTACTTCTTAAAGGAAGTACAAAGTTATTACTGATTTATATGTAAACAATGAACTTTGGCTCAAATTGGGATTGTGTGATGTAAAAATTGTGATTTCAAGTTTCGATGCGCAGTAGAAAAACATAGATGTCATCTTCAAAATTTATACGTTAACTCTTCATCTTTCATGTTATGTTTTGACGATATATGTTAATCTTCAATTGAACATGTTAACTTTCATGTGAGCATGTTAACTTTCAGCGTAACGAGTTAACTATGTAAATTGTCTGTTAAATTCTACTGCTCTTTAATTAATTTATACGAAAATGGTTTGTTTTAAACATTATAAGATAGTTTTATACTCTAGTGTAAAGTTTATATCACTGGCTGATTAATTTTTGTAGCAGTGATGCCTCTTTGAATGAAGAATATTGCCATCCCCCTTCTGGCAGAAATGCTTCCAATTCAGAGAGAATCCCAAATGATTGTCCGTCTGGTGAGATTGTAATGAGAGCTGATGATATTATCAGTAAAACTTACAGCATTCTAGACTATTGGCACACAGCATTAACTGAAAAGGGCCAACAATTTGAAACTGTTAATGATTTAAGACTAGCGTTGCAATACTATTCCATGGCGAAAAAGTTTGACTACGACTTTGTAAAGAATGAACCTAAACGTATCCGAGTTATTTGTCGATATAAGGAGACGTATGGATGCCCTTGGATGCTGTTTGCATCCCCTGTAAAAAATGAAAAAAGAATTGAAATCAAAAGGTTTGTGAATGAACATAGTTGCGGACAACATACTAACTTGTCAGGGCAATCACGGGCATCTCGTAGATTCGTAGCAGAACAATTGCGACCTGTCTTAAAGGTTCGACCTGAAATCGGCCCAAAGGATGTGCAAAAGGAGTTCCTCACTCGATATGGATTGAGACTTGAATACAGTAAGATATGCTGGGGCATAGAAAGAGCGCAGGAGGCTATGTACGGTGATAGTTATGAGTCTTACGATCAATTAAGATGGTAAATTTTATAGTTATCTGTTTAAATGTATAAATTTATCGTGCAATATATTTCCTTAGATGTTTTCATATTTATTTTCATAAATTTATATTTCAGCTGTCACAGTGGACTGTTATGTTTCATGGAAAATTGTCAGCTCTTACATGTTAATATACATTACCCTTATGTTCCAATGTATTACATTTACGTGTAATGTGGTCACACTGTTGTACAAGTATGAGCAAAAGGTGAAGGAAACAAATCCAGGAAGCTACATTTGCATTGACCAGAATGAAGGAAGGTTCAAAAGACTGTTTATATGTTATGCTGCTTGCATCGTTGGTTTCTTAAATGGGTGTAGACCTCTATTATTTTTGGATGGGACCTTCTTGAAAGATAGATACAAAGGCCTGCTCCTGAGCGCTGTAGCATATGATGGAGACCAAGGGATATTTCCACTTGCGTATTGCATATGTGATCAGGAAAACGTTGATAATTGGAGCTGGTTCCTGCAAGGCTTGTGGTCTATACTGTACGAAAGGCCAGACCCATACAATCCTCCCCATCAACTGGTTATTATTTCTGATGCTGACAAGGGAATCCAAGAAGCGGTGAGAGAATATTTTCCTGAAGCAATTCACTCAAGATGTGTTCTGCACCTGGTTGAAAATTTTAGATCTAAGCTAAAGGATTTGGGATTGAAGGCAAAGGACACACATGTTTTGGGGAATTTGCTCCAATCAGCTTGCTATAAATACACTGTTACGGAATGGAACGGCTACATGAAGGATATATATGAGATGTCTCCAGCTGCATATGAGATTGTAATTAACTACTCGCCAGAGCATTGGGCGAATGCCTTCTTCCCTGGCATTAGGTACCGCCCTCAATCATTTCTAGTGAATATCCCCTTTTGTAGGTTAACTATCGGTGATATATGTTATCGTTTATCACTATATGTTAACTTTCATGTTATTATGTTAACTTTTCCTACTAAAGGGAAAGTTTGGTGGTTACGTGTTAATCTTATTATATATTGGATGCTGAATGAGACTTTGTTTTATTTTGATGTTTGCAGATATGGTCATGTAACCTCTAACGCTGCAGAATCCTTTAACAGCTGGATACGTGAAGCTCGAATGCTGCGTATCCTGCAAATGGTGGAGCATATCCGCAAGCAAATTATGACTCGCATGAACAAGAGACGCATAATGGCTGAAAAGTGGACAAGCTATCTTTGTCCTAAAACTGAGCAGATTGTTAGAGAACATATGGAAAGATGATCTACTACTGCTGGATTTTCAACTTTTAGCGACGGACAAATCCGTCGCTATAAGTCGTTTTTCCGTCGCTAAAAGTTTTAGCGACGGAAAAAATAAAATTCCGTCGCTAAAATTTCGACGCTATAACAGGGGTGCCTAAAAACACTTTTAGCGACGGAATGTCCGTCGCTAAATTTTAGCGACGGTTTATTAGCGACGGTAAAATGGTCGCTATTTTAAAATAATAAAAAATAAAAAAAAAATACCGACGGATTTTTCGTCGCTAATATTTCTTTAGCGACGGATTATCCGTTGCTAAAACTTTATTAGCGACGGAAAAACCGTCGCTATTGTTTTTTAAAATTGTTCGTGCATGTTTTCCGTCGCTAAATAGTACTTTAGTGACGGAAATTCCGTTGCTAAAATTGTTTTTAGCAACGGAATTTCCGTCGCCAAAACTTTAAAAAAAAGAAATTTGGAAAATATTTTGAAAATTGAAAAAAGCCTGTACAATATCGATAATAATTTTTAAAAACCTGTTTAATCAGCAGAAGAAAGCTTCAATCTCACGCAAATATCACATCTCACGCATATATCACACATTTAATTCAATAAAAGCAAGTAAAAGTTTCTCGACAGGTACATAATAAATATTGTTTATAAAACATAAGAAATTGTTTTCAAAGTTATATTAAGGACAATCAATCCTCCTGATCATCATCATCCTCATCCTCAACACCAGCCACATTATGACTACCCCCGGCTGCACCTTGTGAAGAAGTCCCGGCCTGTAAATATAAATCAAATGTTAACAAGTGTGTGTAAACGTTAATAAGAGTACAAATATAAATATACTACAACACAACACCACAACATCACAACACAACAACACAACACCACAACACCACAACACAACAACACTACACCATCACAACACAACACCACAACACAACAACACTACACCATCACAACACATCACTACACTGCATAACACATCACCACACATCACACCACAACACAACAACACCACCAAAAATCCTCCAACCTCACCCACCAACCAACAACACTCCCCCTCGCCCTACCCCTCCCCCTCAACCACCACCACAACAAAATCCCCACTCCTTATCCTTAACCACGATCAAAGCCCCCACCCACCAACCAATCATACTCTACACACCCCCTCCCCCTCCATCACTACCATCACCACCATCAACACCCAATCCCCATTCTTCCCCCCACCACGACAAAACCCCCCACAAACCAATCACATAACGACCACCACTACACAACACCACAACCAACCAACCAACCCACCAACCAATACCACCAACACTACGCACGCATACACCACCAACACCACCATCACATAAAAACATTATAAGTATATATTTTGAGGTTTGTGTTAGGGTTAGAGTTAGGGTTTGTGTGTAACAGTTTGTATCAGTGTGTATCAGTATGTACGATATCATCTAATTAAAAAAACAAAGTATATATATTACCTGTAACGACAAAACCGTCTCCTATATGCCCCCTGAGCCTCCTGAGGCAGAGTCGACATGAATTGTGTGAACTCCAATACGGTCTGCTCCCGGCGCCTCCGTTCTTCCTCTAGAGCCTGCTGATATGTTGTTTGTTGCGACTGCCAATCTTCAATCACTTTTAATCGCTGCTCCATCGAGTCTTGATATGAACTGCTTCCTGGTGTTCCTTGTGGTGCTGCAGACTCGTAGGTGCTACTAGACTCGTGCGGCCTCTGCTCGGATCCTCTCCACCGATATCTGTTCTTCCTACTAGGTCCAATGACCGTCTCGATGATGGAGTCCTCATCCTCCCTACTTAGCCGGGCAGGAGTGTTAGAACAGACCTGAGACTGAGTCAACTGCTCCTGTACCTTGGCATGTAATTTCTCCTGCGATATATCAAAACAACCCGGGCAAGTCGACTTAATAATGATGCATTGATATGAAATTGAATATATAAATGAACTGCTACTTACAGCCCGATCCTTATTCTTTGCTTTCTTCTCTTCATCGGCGTAATTCGGCCTCCAGGAAGTCAGAATACGATCTGCAAAATGTCTGAGATCTCCCCTTCCCTATTTTATTCAAATATATTATTAACCCATAACACAAAAATTATACTCAACGTAAAAGGTAATATATTATATACCTTAAGCTCTAATTGATGATAATGCTGGCTGAATGTCCTGGAGCCCCCGTGATGCTCATAACTGTGAGGCGCGTTGCGATTCCTCCTTGCTATTTCAGTTTAAGCCTGCAAAACAATGTTAATTCGAAACAATATAGAAATTCAAACAATAAATTAAAAATATATACTTCAATAATACCTGAATTTCAGCCGTGTCCCAGTAACTGCTGTTTTCGTCAAAAGTTGATCTTGTTGTCGAATTCATTATATCTTCGGTCGATTACAACAAATTCAAATAAAACAGCCTTTTTATAAGACTCTTTTACACAACAAAAATGAAGATTATAACTCTTGAGAAAATAAAC